>VWZF01003190.1:1893769-1969784 GCA_013396755.1 Sclerurus mexicanus
GCGGCCAAGTGCGGTGATTGGCGCGGGAGAGCCGGGACAGCGGCCGAGGGGCGCGGGGCCGCGGCGGGGCAGCCCCCCGGGGCTGGGGGCCCGGTGCCCCTCTCCCACCCCTCTCCCGTCCCTCTCCCGCCCAGCCCCTCGTGGCGCCCCAGCCGGCGGCGGGACGGCTGTCCCGGGAGCGGGGTGCGCCCTCCGCCCCGCTCCCGGCGCCCCCTCGGGCCGGCCCTCCCCGCCGTCCGGAGAAGGTGGCGAGGCCCATCCCGGGCTCCCCAGGTCGGGGAGTGCCCCAGTGCCGCCCCGGCTGCCCGCACTGCAGCGCCGTCGGGGCGATCCCGCAGTGCCCCCGGCCCGCACCCCCGACCGCCTTCCCCGGGGGTGAATCGCCAGTGAGACGGGACCTGCACAGGTCCCGCGAAACCGGCTCTGAAGGTGCGTGCCGGTGTGCGAAATTAAACAGGCATACGGGCGAGGTTTATATTACTGTATTTAGACCGTCAATAACTTAAAAATACAGCAAAAATGTACATTATTTTTACACGTTCCTTTTGGTTTGTATTTGTTAGACATTCTCTTAGTGTCTAAAATAGCGAGGAGGGGACACTGCAAAGAGACCGGTGGTGGGACAAAATGCTAATCGCTGGAATGGGGCTGGCGGTAGAAAGCGCGTACTGACAAACAGATGCGGCACGAAACCAACAGCGGCAAACCTATTCCTTACTGCAATCTGGGAAAAAGAACCCGCGATCTTACGAAATAGAAATAGTAACCCTGAGGAACAAAACCAAAACGAAACAAAATGTCACATTATAAAGAACTCGAATGGTTATTTACATTCACAACCTCAAGATTAAACCCTTTTGCAGAACAAAGCCTAAAAGTCCTATCGCTAAATAGACATCAAGTCTAGTTGTCAGGTAGTTTTCAAAGGTACTAAAAATCAAAGACTTTTTCATACCTCCAGACTACAAAATCTGATATACAAAATTATGTCCACTTTAAGGCTAATATACATTTAACGCAGAAAAACAATAGGCAGCATCTGAAACACAAGTATCTCAATGCTTAAAAACATTAGGATTCAACCAGAAAACAGCAACTAAGGGATCATTTCTCAAATAATTCCTACCCGGAGCAAAATTTTGGACACCATATCTGCAGATATTTAAATAATGTATTTACAGTTCAGCTGTTCCATGTACAATACAATTGCGCTGGTTTTTATTGTACAGTCTCATTTTTTACCATTTGTTTACAATATACAAAATAGTATTCGATCCATTAAAAACACGTACAAATAATTGTTTGTTGAAGACTCCATGTACAATCCATCTATTGCATTTTTCCTGTACTCTGTCAAACAAGTGTCCTAACTGGTATCACTGTTTGCTTAGTAGAAATAGTGTCTAAGAAACATCTCTTGGCATGATGAGATATTGTTGATTTAAGAGGCCTATGTGTGCTGGGACATACCATTCACTAAACTCCTAAGTTGCTTTACTACAGTCTCTATTAGTTTCTGCTTGTCTCGATCATTCTTTCTGAATTGAGCAAAAATGTTGTTCTTTTTGCTGGAGTCTTTCATTCTAGAGAAATAAAAAAGCAAATTACACAAACACATTAGAAACATAATTTGAAAAGGAAAAATCCGACTATGGAAATAGGTTTACTGTTGTTCCTCTTTTTATCTTTCTGCTAATAAGAACTGAAAGACTACAAAACCTGTTATCTTGTGTCCTTAAATAAAACTTCTGCAATGCAGAACTCATTTTAACAAATATTACTTCACAAATAACCCATAAGTATCATGCAAATACCCCTTCGGCAGGACCCTGGCCCTACCAATTGCCACAGGAGAGAAGCAGATCAGAAAACCCGTTAATATCATCTGCTTCCATGGTAAATTCACACGCGGCGAACGGGCGAGTTTTGTTCACCGTCAGTAAGGGGCATCGTTACCGCCGATTTCCCGTACTAATGGATTTAAAACGAAATTCGGGAAATTAAATCAGTAAAAGCAACAATATTTTGTAACAATGTAGGCGATACGTACCCTCTGTGAACTCTGCAAAAGACATATTCATCACAGGCGGGAGAGGAGAGAAAACACTGTTAGAAAGCGTCTTTAAGCCGCAGTGTGTCCTGGCGTGGTTTTCACCAGCAGGTTGGTACCAGGCTGGCAGCAACGCGCCCTCCCTCACCCTGCCCTCCCAGCCCACCCGCCAGGCTCGCAGCCCCACCACGGCTAAACCCCACGCCTTTCCATTCCCTACAGCAGCAGTTCGGGCAGCCGCGGGCTCCCGGCACCGGGACACGGACGCGCTGCCGCCGGGCTCCGNCTTCAGTGTCTCTCGCCTCCCTCCGAGCACAGGGAGGCGGCTGTGCAGGTTCGGCCCTAGGAGGGGATGCTAATGGCTTCACACTTTGGGAGCTTGCTTTACTGTGGGGAGCAAGACGGGGATGCTCGTGTCTGCTGCTCCTCACAGTAATTTAAACCAGAGATTCAGGTAGTCTCAACTAAGTGAATTAAACACCTCCCACTGCACTCTCCATTGCGACTGATCCCCAAAACTCAGTGCCAAGCCCTGGGCACACTTCTGGCCCAAACAAACCCAAACACTTCAGTGGAGGAACAAAAAGCCTCCAAGCTTGGTCCTATGCCTGGCCGCAATTTCAAATCAGGCCTTTGACTCATGATCTCAGAGCCGCTGTTCAGCAAAACAGCCTGCTTTTACAATGCGACACAATGCTGAACCTCCAGCAGCCAGCACCCTCGCAGCCCTCCAAGCCTAATTCCCCCTCCACCATCACGGGGTGCAGGCCAGGCACCGCTGGGCAGCCTGCCCAGGCTGCCAGGGGTCAGGAAACAGGCAGCCCTGCTCGGGGAAGCCTTTCCCACGCCTACCTGCGGCCGGCGGGCCCCACTGCCATTGACGTCAATGGCGGGGCGCCCCCAGCTTCCCCCTGCGTCTGCTGCCTGGCCTTGTCCTGCTGCTGAGGGCTAACAAGGCCTTGTTCTCAGGCTGCCCTGCGTTAGCCAAACCTACTGTTAAAATGAGCGTGGGGAACCATTAGCAACAATTGGGCCCCGGCTTGCAGTGCCTGTGGCAGTGTAACCTAGAGCTCCTGCTTGCCTGGGGGCCTCTGAATCAATAATGCTGGAAAGGTGGTGTGGAACAGGATCTTCTGTAACAAAACCGCTTTAAAAAATATAAGACTACTGCAAGTCACACCATTTTGCTGTTTAAAGAAAGGACTCTGTTCACTTCAAACAGGGCTCTGCTTCTGCTAAGCCAGACCAGAGCTGTTACAGCTGGGGCACAAGAGTAGCAGCTCCTGCTCCTGCAGGCAGAGCTGCAACAGGTGCCCGCTCCTCTGACTTCTCAGGCTATGTTAAGAGGAGGACTGCACCTCCGAGAACCTTCCCTTTCTCAAACTTCTCAGCCTGATGAAGTGCCAGAGGTGTATAGTGATGCTCATCCCAAAAATCGTAACACCAACTTAACTAAAAAATAAAAGCGTACAGTAGCAACATTTCCTGCCTTTATAACAAACCAGACACAATTACTGCTGTCATCCCAAAGACCTCCAGAGACCATTAAAAACCTCAGTGACATCTAGATTTTACATTTAACTATCTCATACGGATGAAAGGTATTTAAAAAGCAAAGAAGCTATTTCATTCTCTGCTGACTACATATCCATGACACCTGTCAAGATCAAATGTAAATAGTTTTTTTCCCACAAAACTCATTCTCAGAACAGACGCCACCAATTCTCCTACTGAGCTGACGAGAACATCCTTTAGTCACAAAGCAAATAGCCTTTGAAAGGCTTGTTCACTCAGAAATTAGTATCATTTGTGAAACCCACAGCCTCAATTGCTGCTGCATGTTACTCATCACTTCTTATTACCCGTGTTATACAGTCAGTAGTGCCCAGTCCTCAGAGGCTGTATGAAATTTGAAAGCACAACCCAAAGAGTGGAAATGTGTGACAGGCAAATGCACAACACAAGTCGGGAGGATAAAGCTGACAAGCACAGGAACCCAAACTGTACAGTCTGGTGACTTCATGTTCCCTCCTTCTTACAGTGAAGCAAGCAATGTATTAATATATTACTGCTAATTACAATAATACTTGTCATGGGCTCCACAGGGGAGGTGGTCCTTTAGAAAGGACATGCAGTTCCTGCAAGTAGTTGTGTTTAGTAAATCAAAGGTGAAAGACTTAATTTCTTAACTCTATTGTAAGATTGAAATTGAGGATTCTGGGTAAATCCTTAACAATCCTGAAGCTCTGTATCCTGTTAGTAATGTTCAGCCCAAAGGCATCAGTGACTGACACAATTACAGTGCTGACAAGTTCAAGGAAACTTCTCTGACAACGTCATGTGAGTGATTTCCACACCATGATTTCAGTGCTTGACTCAACTGTCTGATTGTGCTGTGGCTCTGGGACATCTCAGTGATAGTGACAGCTGTGCTAGAAGATTACACCTCATTTGTCACCTGGCCAAATACAGGTAGGCATGTAGGGCTCTAAACAGACCATGGAGTTTGCTTTTCAACACATGAGGTTAAAAAAAATGTGCCAAGAGAACATGGAACATATTTTGTGCACTCCAAGATAGTCCTGGCTCTGAAGAACAAACACCCCAAGAGACACTATTGGCAAGGGGGATGTACCCAGAGCTTCTTCCCAGTTCTATGCTTGGTCAAAGCACTGCACACAACCAGTCTCACGCTAATAAATCTCCTAAATTCAAGTAGCTGTTGTGACAGGTAACTCAAAGGAACAGGGACATGCAGTCAAATGACACATACTACTCAGTCATAGCTGCCTTCCCTCCTTCTGCAGAGATGTCCAGGGGCTGCAGTGTGACAATCATGCCCTGCCTCTGGAGTAAATGTGGCAGGGAGCTGCAGACACTGCTGGAGACTGGACCACTGCTGCGCACAATTATGCATTGCAAATTTTGTCCCACTCACAGCTGCAGGTCTGCACTGTGGCATATTGCTGTATGTAATGGGCTTTGACAGCACGTACTGTACGCTCTGGGTGGGCAAGAGCTGCCTGGTATACAACTCTATGGATTTATGTCCTGGCCATTCGTATCACCTGCATCTGACCTGGCACCTGGACTCAGCGGATGTACAGTCCACGCAGGCACTTTGTGAGGGGAGCAGGTTGGTGAGCAGCCAACTGCAGGAACCACAGCCTAGCAGAAATGTCCCAGGACCACCACATGTGTAAAGGGAAACTTCAATCCACTCAAAGCTTCACTTGAGCACAACCCCGAATTCACCTTCCCTCCTGTGTAGCCGTGCTGTGGAGGTGTCGACCCTACAATCTGCTTCAGTTTCTGCTCCTCTGTTCCTTTCCGATTTTCTGTCTTTTGCTACAGGAATGTGTGCCGTACTTAAATGAAGCACTTTCTCTTTCTCATATAGAAAAAGTAGCACCCTCTTGGCCAGAGGTATATGATGTATATAAAGTACAGAATTTACTGGTTTTGTGACAGTATTTTTCCTGTGACAAGTAGAGTCAACTTATTAAAGGCCAAGTTAAAGCAACATTTCTCTACTATCGTTTTATCTACTAAAACTGTCACTATTACCAAAACAATAACTGAAAATGAGATGCATTGTCTAGCAAGGAATGGCATGCACTGTCATAAGATAAATATGGGCAAAGAGTAGGTCCTGGCAATAAATACTTTCCAGCCTCAAAAATCAATCAAAGGCCAACAGAGTGTAGCACATCACATTGATGCTACCGACTGTGACTTGTTCAAGGTTAGAATATGCATTGCTTGCCTTGAAATTACAATAGGAAAAATGTTTATTTTGCACATGCATTTTTCCAAAGTTAACACGTATGGGAAAAACTTCAAACCAGACAGAAAGACTATCTCTCCCACTACTCTGAGAATTTGGAGGCAGTACAGCCCATTTTAGCTGTTAGTCAGCCACTCAGCCCCACCTAAGGAGCCATCCAGGCGTGCTCAGTCAGAAGCAGCTTATCATGCAGCCCAAACACTGTGAAGCACTAAATAAACCAGATATATGTACTCTACTACCCAAGAACAATGCACTGCTGCACTCCCTCCATCCCCTAACAACCATGAAAAAGAATAAGCTAAGACAGGCAATACTATACCTGAGTATTTTCTATCGAAGCAGAATACGCTTCCCTAGGAGAAAGCAGCAATTATTCCCTTCTGACTAGGAATAATTTGCAGAGAACTGTGTGTCTGAGTCACTACGAAAACAAACAAAAAAAACCAAACAAAAGAACCCAACCAAAAACCTCCAAACTTATCCTATCAAGTATACCAGACACAGCATCCAACAGACTGTTCACTTACTTATATTTACAAGATAAGGTAGTCACTTCACCTTATTTGGAGAATTTTGCATCTTTTAAAGGTGTGATTGAATGGGAATCTTTAGCCAACATCTTGGAACCATCAGGACTGATGATCATGTTTCCTTTACTGTACACAAAACAGTAGAAACAGTATTGCCTTCTCAAACCAGCACATTATTAGTCACATACATACTTTTAACATTGTAGGGAACCTAAACCTCTGGTTGTTATTCTGTATTTTGTTTTGAATTATATCCTACAATGCTTTGGTTTTCGAACTTTTTTGTTCATGTCTAGATGTTTTCTAAATGCCTTTTATGTCTAACATTAGGTCTCTGACAGAAATAAATACCACTTGGGAAAAAAAGGTGTTTATACGTACTTACATGAAAGTTTATAGTACTTTCTTAAATTATACAGCTAACACTGCTCTTTTTAATTGGATAACTTTTATTTTAAACAGAACAATTCTATTGTAAAACATACTAAACTATATTTTGGTTAGATGAGGTCCTACTTTAAGACCTTGCCAGCTAAAAGGACCAGTTAACACAAAACATGACAATATTGATGCTACAGGGGAAAAGTTCTTAAGATCCTAGGGACAGAGATCCGTCTTCAAATCGGGTACTTGCACCTATTCTTCATAGTTAGTACTCTCATGTTTTCCTAGTATCTAGGTGATATGGCCATGTTTGGATAGAAATTATTGTTCATCATTACTCACTAAAGCTTTGTCTTGTATTACCTAAAGTTCAGAGCAGCTCAGCCATAGTCCTGTATTTAGGCCATCTTGTAATTATGTGAGAATTCTGTGCACTGGGAACTGCTGGAATCAACCATCCGGCCCTTTCAATGCCATTTGAGTCCCTTGTCACATCCTCAAATATCATACAGATTCCCTTTCCTTTTTACTTTTGGGCAACTGTCAGGAATAATCTCGGAAGAGAACGCAACTCTGGGAACTAGCTATGCATAGAGTCAACACAGCAACAGACAGAGGAGACATGAGCTTTGCAGATGGAAATAGGGGCAGTCTCCATTAGACAATAGCAATTGTGCTGGCTATACTACAAAAATCCTAATTGTAAATTATCAAGGTAGCTTAGCTCAAGTTGGAATGGTGCTGTTCTCTCTTCTGCATGAGTGTCAGCAAACAGCTGTGCCTGTACAACAGACACCAGTGATTCAGGAGCTGGAGATAAAAATGAGGAGTTGTACACTTAATATCCTACTTACTTTTTTGTAAAGTCAAATATTCCATCCAAAGAAAAGTAATTCAACATATCACTGTCAGTTATGTCCTTCTGGCCCACTCCCCTTGCTCACAAGCTGAATATTTCTTATGCTAAGCAGTTTATTAACCCCTAATCACCCAGTTACCTCTGGACTTGATTGCATGTGTAATTACCTTTTGTCAGGTACAATTTGCCTGATAAACATGTCAGAACACTTGCTGCTTAGTCTGTTGAAACAGATAAATGCTGTCTTTCCACAGCCTTGGGGCATAATTAACAGGGAAAAAAAAGGCAGTTATAAAAACACACAGAAGCTGATTCAGTGAGGCAGGAGTTCACAGCGTGCAGCCCGCCAAGGCCCATTGCCCGGCCCGCTACGCTTGCCTGAGCTCTTATTGAGTTCCAGCCTGCTGTGACAGGGCAACGGGGGCAGCCCTCAAAAACTGAGATTTAAAGTAGGTTTCCACGTGAACTTCAAAAAAGAGTGGGATGATGCCTGTTTGAAAAAAAACCCAAAACTAACACAGTGAAGCAGCAGATAATGAAATTGTTAGAGTCCCTGTCATCCATTATGTGTTATACGCTCAAGGAGACTCTCTGGGATGGGACCAGGAAACAAAAACTAGAAGAAGGCAGAGAAAAAAAACACCAGAGAAAGCAAAATGGTCAAGATTAAACAGAAATGCTTTGTGGCATCCTTGGGCTCAGTTGCTTCTGATTTCTGCCCTGTAGTGTTTGCAGGTTATGCACCCATGCGCTACGGGGAGTGCGGAAAAAAGAAATCCTTACCTGACCTCTGGATAACCCAAACAGGAGATTAGCCCATTTCCAAGCAAAGCAGGTTGTCACACTGTTAGGCCAATTGCTTCTATTGACACTTTGCATAAACATCTTACACAGGGTGATCAGAAAGGACTGTTATGCCATTAACGCTCTTTTTATTTTTTTATACCTAAGCCTTACAGAATAAAGGCCTTTCTGAGTAAGGGATAACAAAAGGGTCAAAAGGTCACAAACATTCTTTTAAGTAGGCAAAAATCGGGGAAGTTTAGATTCAATGAAAAGTGCAAATTGGAATTTTTTTTTTTGCATCTTGGGACATTCCAGCACACTCAGCTTTTTCTAATTTCACTTCTAGCAAATTCATTAATCTACTTAATTGTGCATTTTTACTTTTACTTTTAAGTAAGAAAACTGCTAAAATCTTCATTTCAGAAAATAGCAAGCTGTCTAACCTTCTCAGCTAATCAGTAATCTAAATAGATTTAGACATTACCATTAAAATCCTCGTGAGGACCAGTCTGAAAATATATAGAACTTCTTCTTGGAAGTGGGAATGACTAAACAGTCTCCCATGTACAGTTTTCACGTATAATTTACACAGCGTGTGGTTTGCACTGTGTACAGCAAAATATTCTATATTTTCTTTTGTTTTGCTTTTGCTTTGATCAGAGATGGAAACAATCTCTCTTTAATAGTATAAAAGCCACCTGCTGGGCACCACAGACTACAGCTAATTGGTAAATTCTTTGAAATTTTGATATAATGGATTTTGACCTCTTTAATTAAAAAAACCCCAAAGCCTAGAATACGGTGAACTCTTCTGGGAAATTAACAGTGCCAAGCATATACAACTGCAAGCTACACTCAATCTCTTCTTAGGAACGAGTACAGAAATAACATTACAATTTTTTCCTTGAGGATGCATGCCTGTTGACCTAGGAAAAAAACTCCATGACTGTTGTTAACTATGTATCATTTAAGTCACTAAGAAATAGTAAATACATTAAGATTTTAATTATAACTATTTTTATTGGGTTTTGGCGCTAAAAACCACCAATCATGAAAAGGACTTTTCATTTTAAACACAGTAAACTCACAAAAGCCACTCACAAACGTCCCAGTCCTCAACAGTCCGAGTCCTCCTCCAAGGGGCTCGCACTGTACCAATACACCACACCTTGTACTCAGGACAAAGTGTGGTGATGACCGAAAAGGAAGCCTGTCAATCAGAATAATTGTTTCATAATTTCTGACATAATGTTAACCTTTCAGTGGAGCTATAATCTCATCAGTTTGTGAACTCTTAGGCAGTGCTGTCTTTCTTTTGCAAAAACACTTATTTATATTCTGCCCAGCATAATGGGGCCGCAGTCCATGACTGGGGCTCATAGACACTGCAGTAACACAGCTACACAACAACACTTTTTTCATCTTTGGTTAGGTTTCATGCACAAGAATATACGTGTACACAGGTGTACACTTATATCCAAGAAATTAACCAAAAAAACCCCTGCATGACCATGTAGATAATACCATTATTTACCAAATGTTATGTCCCTGTTTATTAAAGCATGCACACCACAAAAGCACTAACTAAATTGGAACTAAAACACCAAAGACCAGAATCAGAACTGGACAAAGACAAATCTTGCTCACTCTAAACATTCCTTGGTCACAAAGAACAACAGAAGTACTTAAAATATAGACATCTAAGTCCAGCTTGAAAGAAAAAGAGTTTGCTAACTGTAGAATAACACAGCACCAATCAAACACAATTAGCACTTAATCAGTAGGTGTTTCTTACTGCTGACAAGTATCTTGTTAGCCTGGTTAGCAAGTCTGCCTGCCACTTGCCAAAATACTTTGTTTTATTTACACTTGGTGACTTATTTTGTGAATCCCCCCTACTGATCACATAACTGGAATAACGCACATTGGTCTTGTATTTCAAAGTGTAAATTGATCTCTAGATCTGTGAATGTCTCCCTATAGTTTACGCTACTCTTGTTCTGGATTGGTACAACAAATGGATTTTCAAAGTGATGTTATGGGGACTTTGCTATGCAATTCCCATTAGTGTCAATGGGGGTCGCAGGCTAAATTCCTAGACAATGCTTTGAAAACTGAGCCCCGGATTTTCAAAGGAAGCGGTTTGTGTTAGAAAGGCAGTGTCTTTCAGTTTTTAAGCCACTGCATTAAAACGTGCCTTTTTTTTTTTTTTCTTAACCACCATGCATTTAGAAATTGTGTCTAAATTTCAGACATTGTAATGTTCACAAGAATGGAACAATTTTATATTTAAATACTACCATCTGTTTCAAATTTATAAGAGAAATGCTATCTGTCAGTATCTTGAATGCTGGGATACAATCTTTAACACATTCATAAATGTACAATGTGTAAACTCAGAGGTTATGACAGCTGAACCATTGGGAATTATTATTATTATGCTAAGAAAAAAACAGAAATTATTTGTATTCATGTATCTTTCATAAGCAAAAATTCTTCCAAAGGGCAGAATTCTTTCCTAAAATCTTCTGGTGCACTCTGAGAGATGCCTGGTCTTGTTATACTCGTGAGCAAGTCAAATACAGTTTTTATTCTCTGGCACTTCAAATGAACTTAGGCCTGCCTACAAAATAAAATGCTTGCCGTCGAAGTCACGTGAACAAGCTTGTTGCTGTTACCATAACCAGAAAAACACTCACAATGTATAATTTTTACAAATCCCATTAAAACTTCAAGCAGCCCAAGATGTAACATCTGAAGACACTGAAAAATAGTTACAGAGACAAATACAAATAGCTAGGCCCTATGAAATACACAGTATAGCAACAAGTAATACCTCTTCAAAGAAGATTTGTTTAATTACAGTGGAAATGTTTATTATGAAGTGTGTTGTTCTTCATCATTAAAGAATAAGCTGGACTAGTAGCAAAAGAACTGTCTATTGAGTCTAGAAACAGGGAAGAGTTTGAAAAGCAGAAGCCTGGCAGACAGTCAGGCTCCGGAGGGCACGGGCTCAGGCCAAATTGCTCCTGTCAAGCATGTTAGTCCGTACACAAAGTCCCTTTAGACAAAGAGTAAAACTATGTCAATGGCAAAACTTGTGTGGATTAAAATTGTGTATTATGCAATGGTCAGGTCATTCACCGTTTTTTGTTTTTTTTTGTTTTGAGCTTCCGATGCAGAGGTGTACATGCTCAAGCAGCACGCAGGGGTGACAAATGCAGCCCCCCGAAACAGGCCACCTTCTTCTGACCTGAATGAAACTTTGCAAACAATTTCAGCTGTTAAAATTATGAAACATTTAACATAGCACAGTCAAATTTAAGCTGTCATTTTCGTTTGGCTTCTGGGGTTTTTTAAACACACTTGCTTGTAGTACTTAAATATTGACATTTACTGAAACCAATTTTTACAGTTTAGTTTATTTAGACTTTAATTTTCTATAAGCTGTTTTATCAATTGCACAACAGGCTTGCTTTAAACTATTTGCTCATCTGTGAAATGATGCCATTAATATCACATGATAAGGCACAGTATCTTAAAATAAATTTCTTGGGAATTAAAACTGTATCATTTGCCTTAATCCTTCCTGTAAAAATTCAGTTGAGGTGATTCACTAAAAAAATGTAGTCAAAATTTTCAAAATCTAAAGTTAAAATTGAATTTTAACCACCTTCTCTGCTTTAGAGAAGGTGTGACTAACTTAAAATAAGCTAATTTGGTACAACTAGAATAAAATTTAAACACAAAATATGTTCAATTCAACTTCCATACTGTGTCCTGGAATTGAACACTCTTGTCCCATCTGTCACGATTAATATTCAGCAGTACCCCGTGAGTAACTTTGGATGCCTGCAGTCTTCCAAGTATATATATCACAACATGAAAAGTCATTATCTGACAAATGCTGGTTTTAACTAATACAAACTGTCCTTGTACACATGCACATCTAATCTATACAGTCAGGCTGCTGTACCCTAGAACTAAACTTCCCCAGTGTTCTGCCCAAGTATAATTACAACCCCAAGTTCACATTTCAGTCTGATTACTTCTAGGATTGAAGGAAGGAGTTTCATATACACAGTCTTGGTGTGCAAATGCAAACTGATGCCTATGGGAAGACAAGTAAGCACAGCACAGCTCTATGGCATCAGCTTCATGCTTACAGAGGAGGCAAAGACCTCAGCTTTTTATGTGGAGCTTCAGCTCACAGAACAGATCCAGGACACCATCAACCTGGGCACTGGGATCTAGTGATTCAGTGAACAAGCTATTTTCCTCTTCTGGCTTTCCAGTTATTTCTTGTCATATTCTGACTTGGAAAAAACACCAGAGAAAATTACATCTATGAAATACACTGAAATTACATTGCTACAGAGATTGATTCAACCTAACAGGAGGATATACATCAGGACTATAAGGTTTATGAGCCTCTTGAATCTGCAGCACTTGATCTCCTCAGAGGTCCATGATCTCTAGAGTACACATCATCTCCACTGAGGTAACCTGGAGTTAGCAGGTATGGAGAAATAGTTTGTTTCAGCACAGCGGAGAAATTACTTTCTAATTTAAAAATTTTGGTTTGGTTTATTCTAAGATCTGTGCATTTCTCAAAAGGTGCAGATCTAAAAAAAGTTACAGCTGCAGTGCTCCAGATTCTTCTCTTAGGTGGCCATCAAAGCACTCAGGATTTTATATACAAGTGACTCTCAGAAAAGCCTCTGCAGAGAGCAGATGCAAATACAGCAACTGTTCAGTAAAGTATCTCAGCTAATCTTGGGTGTTGAATTAGAATATGTGGAAAGCCACCAAAATCCAAGACGTAACAGGCCACTAACCAGAATAATTTTGTTTGTGTCCAGAAACAAAAATTCAATGCAATCCATATGGCACAGACACCTGCAGATGTGGTCATCATAAGTTTACTGTAAACAGATAGCTATTTCTTCCAAAGCAGTGCACTCAGGGTATGGCTGCATAACCACCCTTCATAGCAGATGAAGTTACATCCCTTAGGGAAAGCTATACTAGACCAGGGAAACACTGGACAAGAAATTCCACAATCAGTAGCTCAGGAATGTAAATGGAGACAAGTTAAAAGCAAAGCCAAAATCACTAGAAAAGAAGTTTCATATTCTTTTCTGGACAACCTTCACTTTCTTCTTCAGCTACAAGAAGACATTTCCTTCCACATTTATATCTATCAAACGACTTTAAAAACATTATAGCAAATACTATGACCCACATAACATCCTGGTCTTGGTTTTGTTAACTTGTATAGATAACTTGGTTTAGAGGAGGCTTCTGAGCCCAGCAGGTCACAGTAACAAGAAACTTGGATTTGCATTTTTTGTTGGCTTTTTGCAAAAGATCTTTCTCCTCCTGCTGCTGTTTGCAAACATTAGGATAAACCTTTTCTGCTTAATGGCAATAGTCCAACACAACTTCTTTTCTAAGAAACACACCTTCAAGAAATTATTCTCCTTAGAAGTTGATCTTTTTCCTTTAGATTATGCCTTTTCTCCTCACTTCTATAGACAATATTTTCTTAAAATGTTTTATCTGAAAAACTATTTGTTACTATTGCTCTTGGAAGACACAGTAATTCCAAACTATGTTATATGTAATTTGTAATAATTACTCTTTATACTTTAGCTCCAATAGATCCCAATATACATGGAACTTTTGCTGAGTAATGACACCAAAATTCAGCCTCTAAAGCCTCCTGCAATTTGGAAACATTTTTTACTGATTTTACTTGCCACTTTGAAATGTTATCCCCTTTCTGATGAGTAATCCTATGCTAGATTCTTTTGCTTCTTAAACGAACATTATTCTCACCCTTTATTGACTGACCACATCTATTATCACATGTAAGCAGTGTTAATCCTCTAGTAATTAACACCCTTATTAAAGTAATTTTAACGCAAAGAAGTTTAAATCACATTATTGGTTTTATTTAATTAAGCTATGGGGACTGCTTTACACTGTCATTTGAGTTTTCAGCTTGTGCCTTTTGTCCCTGTTCTGCAAGTTCCCCATGCACACATCACACCCCTACACACACACCAACTCACTACCTCTCTGGTTACCTCTGCATTTCTGTCTAGGGGTTATTCAACATTATTCTGTTTCACTGTGGACTTTTTAAACTATTTTGCATGCTAATGGACACAAGATGTAGAAACTACACTGAACATTTTACTCAAAACTATCATTTGGCTCTGAATCTGAATCCTGGTATCAAATCCATCTTTTCAGAAGATTCAGTATCTTGTTAGCGCCTAAAATGAAAGAGCCACTTTTAATGCCCTTTTTATACAACCTAAGCAAAGGCAAAGATTTTTATTTAAACTTCAGACTGGCAAAAAGAAAGGAGAATTTCCATGCACTGAGCTGTGCTACTTACAAAGGCCACTTTTTCTGTTACTTTGAAAATAAGTCAGGCTTTAAAATTGCATTTGTCTGTGTATGTCTACTGCATGTTCCTTTCTATGGGAAAATATCTGATGGCCTATATTCTCTTACAGATCTCAGGTAAGCTACTCAACTGACATGTTTGACCCAGGGTCACAAGAAGAAAACTGTCTTCTGGTTTAACTGCATCACGTTACACTGGACACTTGGGAAGAGTGTGGGCTAATTGTGTGTCCTCCTGGAACAAATTCCTGGAGGCACACTACTGAAACCAGGAAAGCTTGCATTCTCCTGGGAATAAGGCAATCTGATGGTTTCATGGGCTTTATACGCCATTAACTGTATACTGAAAGTCCTTTCTTCTCTTTGGGTAAAAACATCTCTTCAAATTTCTACTTTTTATAAGAGAAGTGTTCTTAATGAGTCTCAGCATACATCATGGAAAATGATAAACAGAAAGAAAAGGATAACAATAAAGTACATTTTACAGACATGAACCAACTTCTTCTCTTTTTTTCCCCTTCATCCCATATCTTTACACTCTTTTATCCCCATCACCTACTCCGGCTACCTATCCCTATTTTGATTTTTTTTTCTTTTTTTTTTTTTCATTTCTGTTATTATTTACCCTTTTCTTCCCCAACCATCACACTTTCTATAATTCCAGGGTCTTCTAAATTGCACTGTTCCTTTGCTATTAATGCTCTAGGGAAAGTCTTCTTTAAATTCTAACACATATGTTCATTCGTATGTGAATCTTTCACATAAACTTTATTTTTTATTTCAATATTCCTTAAAATAGTGCAACTTGTACTATAATATATTGCTCCAAAGCTGACACACCCCTAAGAGCCACAAATATTAACATATATGATAAGTTGTGCCTAAAAACATGCTGGTTCAGTCATATTACTTATAGTACTATTAGTTCACTTCATTCAGAAACCATTTATTACAAAACAGCATGAAATTCAGTGATTTCTTTTGCCAACTATTAGTATCTTTGTACAAACTTCATCTCCCAGATTTCATTGACTGACTGAAGGCAGTCAGCTAGACAGAGTAATACTTTTTAATTTGTATTTCTGCAGTTCTGAAACACCCAGCTGAAGATCAGTGTCACATTCTGGTGCATCCTGTATAAACACTTTTGAACATATGATCTTTCTTCCTAAGACATGATGATCCAAATGAATAAACATTAATTAACTACATTTCACTAATTCAAGTCATTGCCATACTATGTCCATGCAATTCCTTCCTTGTGCTGTTACTGTTCTGAAGCAGAGAACAAGTCTTATTTTCTTGATGTAAAAGATTCCCTTGATATTACTGGACTTTACATTTGCCCTCCAGTGACTTCCAAAGATGAGATGGACTAAGTTTTTTTTTTTCATAGAAGAAACTAGCAAAGTCAAAAAAATGGGATATTCTGACTGCTGCCTGTGATTGACAGATAATTTAGAGAAAGAATGAAACCTAGGTATGTTGATTGATGTAACTGAAAAAAATACTGAAGGTAAATGTGTAGGGTTAAAGGGTTAGTAGTGCTGCCCAGTACACACTACATACCAGTGATACCACCAGTTAGCTAAGGCTGGAGAACATAAACAATTCGGGGGCAGAAATTATTGAACACGCTAATGCAGCTACCAGTCCCATGGCTCCCTGATGGGAGACTAGGACTTACAGATGTCAAGAGAATACAAACAAAATGTAACTTGAAGGAAACCAATAATTTTCTTCTCTTGCTTGTTCAGTTAGCAATGCTCATTCATTACTCATAGGAACCACATACCACTCACAGGATTCAGAGGAAGTCCTGTGGAGATGGGGGCTCCAAAACTGAACTCCATCCATCAGCTCAGGGCTACAGAAAGGCCCAAACACAATGGTAGAGATCCTGCAGCAATCAACTGTCAGCAGGAAGACAACAGCTTGATATAATGCATTTACAAATGTCAGAGAACTCATGCACCCAAATCTTACTTCCTTTTATGTACATCATTTCTTACGTGACAAAGATAAAGGCAAGGATCAGATAGGAGCAAAACTGATAGCAGAAGAAAACTAGAGAGAAAATTCCTATCACTGAATAACTTCCACTGAATGGCATGTATATCAGTGACTCAGAGGAAGAGTAAGTGGGAGTTTACAAATATAATAGACATACAGATCAACTTAGATTTGTTAATCAAGAAATTATCTGAAAGCGACCCTTCTGAAATTTTTCTACCAATAAGTCCTTCTGCAAAAGAATAAAACCTTCTCCAGATAAAGTTTATTTAGTGCTTTCTCTCATAATGTCCTTGGCAATGGTTGCTTCATAAAGCATACCAGACGCACAGCATACCAGTTATTGAAGAAATGTAGCATCTTGCCCAAGAAAACTGAAGCCCTGGGGTTCTGCCATTACGTACAGGGTATACTTGGGATTTCAATTCAACTACCAAGGATACAATTTACTGCCATTTAGGTCACGTTTTTACAGGAATTTCCTCTGTAACTGTGGGATGAGTTTTCTTGAACTGAAAGGTTTTCCAGAGATATGAAGTTTTCATCATAACAACAGCTCTGTAGGTTTTGAGTTAATTGATTAACTATTTCTAAACCATGTCTTGCGAAAGTACTGATGACCAAGAAGAAGAGTTGAAAGCTGATTAAATGTGACAGTTGGTAGTATTCAGATAGGGATTCAGATATGTCCACCTAAATAGTCTTGACAGCAGCTTTTGCCTATTTTCTTTTTCTTTTCTTTTTTTTTCCCCCCTTAATGTCTGCTTTGATCAACCTCTCCAGTCAAACTTCTAGTGATTTCTATGATGGTAGTATTTAGAAGATGAAACTTCCCTGCACAGCTATAAGTCAAGTGCTTCATCTGTACATGACATAAGAAATCAACAATTGCCATTTCCTGTCTCAGTTTCAAAAGTTATAAATTCACCTAACAACAATAAAAAAAAAAATCCCCTCTTGTTCAACTAAGGCTGATGTTCTTATTCAAAGGCTGCTATCTGCAGGTCTCTAAGTCAAGCTTAGCCAGTACTACACAAGTTCTGCCATTTTCTAAATACACAGTACAGATTTCTTGTCAGCTCATTTAATTCTTTCATGTATATAGTTTGGTAAGTGAGAACTGAGAGAATTGTATCCTTTAGATTAACTAGCTTAAAGAAACAATAAGAAAATTATTTTCTTATCTAACTTCCATAGTTTCGGTACCTACAGCATTCTTTACTGTCGATTAAGAGATGACATTCAGTTTAAGCCTTACACCCTTACAACTCATAGCCTTTTATGAACAATCTACTATAGTTTCCTTTGGAGAAACTGGTAAGGTTTTTGTCATAGATGGAATAGTGTATCTTCTAGGTAAATGGCCATATGTATATCTTTTTAGTTGAGATATTGATAGAGCTACTGAAGAAACAGCATTTGTACATGGAGTTTTCCAAACCTGTTTTAAAGGTATGCCCCCTCATTGTCAGTAAGCCAGGATCTAGAGCAAAAAGTTTGTACATGATCAGCATGTTATTTGAACTTCTCTGCTGAAAAAGGGGCATTCAGATGAACTGGATACAATCTCTTTTGCACTGAATTTGATGAATGATTTAATGTCCCAAAGAATCCACACACCCCCAATATCTGGCATGTGTGCTTTTAGTTTGTGGCAGTAACAGGAGAGGAATACTTACTGCCAGGAAATGACTGGCTTGCCACTCTGCTTTGATTCTGCAAATCCTTATCAAGATAGTGTATCCAAAGCCATGCTTGTTTTCAACCCCCCACTGTTAATTTCTGTGCATTTGTTTCCAAAGCTTCCTAATTCTTACCAGCTGGCAGGTATAAATCCCATCCCAGTAATGAGATGGCTTGCTTCTGTGTACAGAGCACTGATTGAGATCTTCCTCACAAATATCTACACACAGCTTGTGATCTGATCCTACTGTGATTAACTACAGACTTCTGAGAACCTAGCTGAAAAGCAGAAATCAAAAGTAAGAGATTCCACTGGGGAATATAAATGCTAACAAAAAAATTGTCACATTTGTGTGAAGAATTCCCATTTACTTGTAAGAACACAGTACTCTGAAAAAACATTGTGTATCCACTGCAAGCCAGATGACACAAATTTTGCTTGCAGTCATACTCAAATAACTGTGTCATTCTGAACACAGGGATGCATATGCATGCTACCATGTATGATGCAAATCCATGACATACTGAACCTTGAAGCATCCCTGTTCTGCTCACAGTGTGCCTCAAGCCCTCCTGCCTTAGTGCCAACTCAATTTACAGTGAAGGGAAAGGCCAGCAAGAGAGTTGCCTTCCTCCTGCAGCAAAGTGAGGATCTATGTTCTGAAATCCAGGGAGATGCAACTCCTGTTTTGTTGCTGTCTGAAATCTGAGCTCCTTTCTTTAGCTAAATAAGCAGCATTGCACTAAAAACTGGAGAAGCACAAATCCCATTACATAGCACCCTGAGGCTGGGCTTCATGTTACAGATGTAACCCGCTCCTCTGCTTGTTCAGAGAAGCTGGGGAGTGCATAACAGGGGGAAAGGGATCAGTAAGCACAGTGAAAGAGCCTCTGTGAAGATGAAAGTCTCAGCAACCATTTCCCTCAGGAAGTAAAAGATGAAATGTTCTAAACTACTTGCTAATTAAAAATTCAAACTGTTGCCTTATGAAAAAAGGCTTACTTTTATCTTCAAACTCTGAATTTTTTAAGACTTACTCCTATACATACTGTTGGGGATTTCTCTCTCTTGGAAAATCCTGATGTTTTCTCCGTTCAAGCCTCTCTTTAGGAACAGAGGCCAGGGTTGGGTGTACCCCATTAATTTCAAAGCCTAGGTACTCTGTGAAGGAAGTCACAACACATCTTTAGAGCCCTCAACCTCCAAGAGTCATGGTGGACAGGTTTGGTAACAGTCTGCAACTTATTCTCTGAGGTCTACTGAAGGGCTCAAGAGCATTCTCCACAGGGAACACAGGTGGTGAGAGCTTCGGCAGGCTGCACGTTGGGGGAATCAGAGACAAGCGAGAGCTGAAACCCAGTTGCTACCACAGGAAATTAATTCAAATTAAACACTGCAAACAAAACAGTGGGGAAGACCGAGCTGTCAGCCAGCCTTTAGTGGCAGAAAATCCTGTGGCTGGGATTGAAGCCCAGTGATCTGTTACACAGTTCCTACCTACAGTGAGTTGCTTCAGAGTTTATCAGGACAATATTATCTCTGAATGGGAATGAATGGGAAGTAGGGAACAAAGAGGAGGGCTATATTAAGTAGTCGCAAGAATTTTCTCTTTCAAATAAACTTACAATTGCATTTGTTGCTTATAACACTACAGTTCAGAATGGTAGCAATATTTCTCACCAGAAAACACATTGCAAAATAAATGGAAAAGCAACTCCATGGAGAAGAAACTATCAATTCTTTGGAATTAGAAGAAAATTTATTATACTTTTAAATATCAGGTATCAATTTTCAGATGGAATACGTATCGTGTACTACCAATAACTTGAACTCATGGAAGTGCTTATCCACATGCTTATTTACACACATCATAAACAAAAGTCTGACAAAAATGTGTCTTCTAATGTTTCCATGGTACATTATTCTGTATATTAATCACACAGATTGCATTATGACTTTTTGTCTAATGTCAAGAAAATGCAAACAGAAATTGCTGAAAATCTTCAAGAATTTTAAGAATTTTCCCTCATGCCTATGCAGAACTTATGGAGCTTGTCATTCACAGCCCTTGGCCTCCCAGTCTGAGGGACACTACCAGACTGTAAACTTTGTGTTGCTCTGTGGGTGGAGACACTGGTAGTGTGGTTGCTTAACTCAGGGGTTACCAACAGCATATGATTATTTTCACTTGAGACTGCTGCCTCTGTTGCAGGACCAACACTGACAGCAACCGGAGGGTATTAACAACACTACACAGAGATCAGGGTTGTTAAGAACACAGATGAGACACAGTTCTCACCCCAGCAAAATAAGGAAATTACACAATCATCAAGCTGGCAGAATACTTCCTTGAGATCAGACAGTAGAGGAAGAAGTCTGTAAGCAGTGCTCATGGTGAAGGGAAACACCAGGAACAACTTGTGAAATCAAAAGTCAAGCTACATTTGCAGGTTAGGTTGTATCTCTGCAGGAAATTACTTGATTTCAAGAATAGGTATTTATTACCACCTAATTGGTTAAGGATCAGGACATTTGGCTTGGGAGACCAGTTGTTGACCTCTCAGCCTACCACAAGGCTATTGTTCCTGTCCACTACACACCAGTGCAGTTCATGGCACCTCACTTTGGAACACTGCTCTATTTACCCGGGCTCCCCATAGAGACAGCAGCAAGAGATGATCTTCAGAGAGCAATGCAGCTTGGAGGAGAGCTTGGTCATCTTCATGGCATGCCAGAGACCAGTCTCTTTAAAGCAGCACATGCCACTTTGATAACTGCCTTGCTGAGATGGCCTCTGCCTTAGTGGCTTTAAGTGGGGCCAAAGGGTGCACGTAGGTATGACCTCAAGTCATACACTCAGACAAGGGGCATAAGGCAAGACACAATTACTGCAGCTGTAATTGTGAAACACGAATCTGTCCCAATTTTCTACCTGCAAAACTAGCTGGAGCTCTGAGTTTCTAGATGATCATGGCCATGTGATTCACTATGTGTGATCGAGCCAACCACACCAAGTCATGTCTCTAAGATGCTGAGATACTGTGATTATGGAAACAGAAAAAAAATCTTTACTGACTAAGGTTTCTTCAGATTAAGATCTTTAAAGAGCATGTTAAGTATGACAAGAGTGTAAGTGGGGAATAGTATAAGGATAAAGAGGTAGCTCAAAGGGAACACAGTTAAGTGGTTGCCCTTTCTTGATTCCTGGCCTCTTAGAGCTTTCTGCTACTAACTACTGCTCTCTTCTTGGACACAACTCTTTCTCAGGCCAGCTGTTTCTGTTTGGTCCTCAACATCTGTGGAAGGGAGAAAGAAAGTGGGCTTGCTGGGGACAACATGCTGTCTATACACTGTCTTCAGGGAAAGATGGAGGATCAGGAACTGTTAGGTTGAAAATACCTATGTCAATTCTTTTCAAAGCTGCTCCTCCCTCCACGGTAATCATCCAAGTGTAGCTCTTCCCTCTGTCTTCCAAACTGGCTCCTTCTAAGTGACTTTACTTCTTTGGCAAAATGTGCTATAATATTCCACTGCCCAATCCTCATTAATCTTACACATGGCATTAGTACAACACAGAGAGGGTAAGCTGTTGTTGAGATAACTGGCTTCCATTAGCAACCATGTGATTGGCAGGACGACAAAGTCTTTTCCCTTGCAGGTCAGCTGCTTTTTAAGAAGAGGGCAATCCTGCTGATCCATCTTTTAGCTACAGTCTCTCACTGAGTCCCAAATCTCCTGCCTTTTAGCTTTGATATGGTTCAAGCTTTCCCCCTTGTATCAGCCCCTACCTGTCATCAGCTCCTCTGTACCAAACAGCCAATATCAGGAGTTTGACCTCAGGGCACAGTCCGGGTGGGCAGGTAAAACCTGACCACTGGACCTACTTCCTTATCTTTCATATCCTGCAATTCATGAAGAAGTATCAAATTCAAACTAAAAAACAGAAGCATGACCTTTTATAAGAACTTTCTGAAAAAGGCTCTGTTGCCTTTCTAAGTATTCTTGAAAAGAACTGTCATCCACCCTATTAAGGTAGAAATGGATCACAAATAAGGAAAAGAGGGAAAGCACTGAAAATCCTTACTAAATGATAAAAGTTCTTAATGTGTGCCTACAATACCTTTTGGTGATGCCCACAAAAATACAGTAAAAACCAAACCAAAAGGAATACAGTAAAACTATTCTACATCTACAAGCTCCCTGCAACCCAATACAAAGAGTTGCCTAGACTTTTCCTGTTTATAAAGTATCTGAAATAAATTAGATTCACGACATACAGAGCATCCTCTATAACGTTTTTGAGAGAATTCTAAATATAAGTTGCTAACATAAACTGAGAGTTACTATAGACAACATAATCCCTATTTAATGTGACACACTCAACAGTTGGTGTTTATAACAAAAAAACACATTTATTTCCTGTAGCAATGTACACACCCTGCCCTCCTGCATAGCTTGAAATCATGTTTTCCCCTGAAACAAATGCAGGCTCTGCAAGGATTTATACCACTTAGGTGGATGACAGAAATGGTGCCAAAATCTCTCAACATCCTTTCCCTTCAACTAAAACGATCTAAGTACAAATTGGAAGATGTTTAAAAATTTTTAACTGTGACAGTAAAAAACCAGTAAAAAAGAATCCAAAAGAGGAAGGCTGCTAGTCAAGGCAAGACTTGTGGTATTTGAAGTCTGGCAGAGCACATCTTTACAGGCTGAATTCTGGAACTCCTAATGTACAAGTATCACATGAACAAATCTTGTAGCCACAATGCTGCATCCTCGTCAGGTAGTCTATGCTTAACCCATTGGAGATATTGTTCAGTGTTCTATTACTGTAAGAATTTAACAGAGAACTCTACCTTTCAACTTTTTCATTTAAAAAAACAGTTTAATGAAGTCCTTTCTAACTGTTAAGAGAAACTGGAATACTTTTGCCTCAGGAATTTTCTCTTCTGAAATGTCTTTTAATAATCTGGCTGTGAAAAGCCTAGTAAACTATTAGAAGCAAAAATATTCTTACTATACAGATAATTTGATATGGAATTCTTTCTACTTTCTCTTCTTTTGTGATTACTTTGACAGGCTCATAATGGTGCTGAAAAACATCACCAACATCTGCAGAAAGCTAGAGATCCTCCATGTGCAGGTAATGATTCATTATTTAGAAGACGCAAATTTGTGAAATAATAAATCCCTTGTAAAAGCTAACTTAAAGCATGAAAAGGTTTTGGAAATCAATTGCTATTGGTTGATACAGTGTCTGAATTAAAACGATTTTAGTAGATTTTTTTTCTAGAAAAACCTTCCCTTTGGCCAGATCTGTGGAAAAGTGGTTCCAACATTACGGCATTTAAAATTAAATTTTATATAGAATAAAGACCAGCCACATGGAATAAAGTTGCTTTCTAACAGTTTAAAAGAATTCTATGTAACAAATTCAGGAAAGGAAATGTTAAATAATACCATGCCCAATTCTACTATCCAGGGAGTAGTTTTGTAGACAAGAGCAAATGCTCAGAATGGAATCAGGCCAGCACACCCCAGGATAACATGTACACTCTTGCAAAAAGGCATCACAGGATCTTTAAAACACTTCCAGGGACCAAAATGCAATCTAATATTCATGTAACAGTACCACCAGTAGCACAGTGCCCCCTAACCACACATTGGAGAAACAGTTTTATGCTAAATTACAGGGAATAGAGCCACTAATAACACTTCAAATAACTGCTTTTCACAACTAATTACATGGGAATGCAAAAACATGAAAGGTTCTTGAATTTAATAACTTCAGCATTGGTCAGAAGGGGAAATTAGTAGGATAAAACCCACCAACTAGTGTCTTACTTGTCTGAGGTCGATGAAAGCTAACTGCAGGGTGTCTCCCTGGAATCCTGGCACAGGCTCAGAACTAGCAAACACTGCAAAAAAAAGTTAAAATATTACAGACTTGGATTTATTTCTTTTTTAAATGTAACAGGAAGTCAAGCTCTATTCAATATAAATGCTAGTTATCATTAAAATGAAACTAGTTTCACTGTAATAGTTTAAACTAATAACTCACTGTGATTAAAACCAAGCAAACCAATAAACGACTTTTCCATAATTTTTACAACAATCCCAAAGAATAATACCTTTAGGAGTATTGCTAGAAATTTTGCTTAAAATTCCAATCCAGTAGCCATGCTACAATCACAGAAACCAATGTATTTTTTGGCCTGAGGTGCATGATTACTGAAGAATTTTGAAATAATACCAATTCCATGGCTGTCAACATATTTTCAAGCATCTGCTTTTGTTACAGCATTTATGCTATAAAAACTCCACCTCTAGTCAAACAGCAATAAAGGACAAACACTAAGGTGGGAGTTAGTTTAATGTGTAGATTGCTGGTAGAAAACTCTACATGCCACAGTCAGAGCAGAGCTGAAATGCCAGTTCATGCCTTTTAGTCCATATATCAGTAATGAACTTTTCTCATTTGAACCCAAAAATAGGCTGTGAAAATTGGATAGCAAAACTGTACTTGAAATACAAAACATGGTAACACAGTAATGAAAGAAAGTCAGCATTTGTTTAAATCAGGAAATGATCAATAAATCTCAAACTTAACAATAAACACACTTTTTGTTGTAATTACCCCAGTCACAAGTTAATAACAAACACCCACTGCCTCACATCCCCACTCAGGTCAGATATCTTATTTCAAAAGAACTTAAACAGTATTCTTCTTATGCTCTTCTGTTAGAACTCTTAACAAAACAAAGTAGATACTACTGCAATAGCCTTAGAGAAGTATCATCTGAGGGCAGTGAAAGGTAACATTTTTTTTTCAACTTTGAGAAACTGGTCATTCAGTGGCAGAGAAAACAGAACATAAGTATCCAAAAATTTTCAGATCCAGTGCTAAGCTCTACTATGCCACATGGACTCCTACGAACATTTAGAAGTACTATGAAATCTTTAATCGATTTTTTTAAATGGCTAGATAGAAAATTTGGATTAAGGAAAAGTAAAATCCAGAAAAACACTCATGTCTGAACTAAAATAATGGCCTCAACCATTTACTTGTGACTGTATGGTTTCAACTTAAAGCAAGCTAACGAATTCAGATAGACTGTTCACAAGTCCAAAAATGATTACGCGGAATGCAATTGTAAATAAAGACTCTTACTTCAGTGGTACAAGAAACTACTAAGACCATCTCAGAATATTTAAGAATAGCTTAGTAATAGATCAATATAGTATCAGAGTAGCAACTTTACCAGTAGAGGCAGAATTTATTATTTGTATTACAGCAGTGCAAAAGTTTTCATGAGAGCCATGTAATAGGAGAATGAATTAAACTGCAATATGACTTGATTCTTCATCAAGTAGAGGAAAAAAATAGTAATCAAATGCCCTAGGGAAATCAATGTAATTTCTCAGACAAGTACTGGTAACAGCTGGCAAACACTCACTGATTACTGTATTCAGGTTTGAAATCTCAATTGTCTGGTTTTCCTACTTTGTAAGTAACACCAGCTTTCTAGGGGAGTTTTCAGGGAATTCTAATTAACCACAAGGATGCTTTTAAAATAAAAAATAAGAAAGATAAAAAACAGTAGAAAAAGCACATCCTACACTCAGCATTTTATAGGGAGCATTTTCCAATAATAAACTCTTTAAAAGCAGCAAAGAGAAAACCGCCCATACAACCATCAACCTGCAGAGTAACAAAAGATGTCCAGGCCTATGCAAGCACCCTTCTGCACACCCTCTGCTAAAGGCCCGTGTGTCTACATGACTGCCTTCTGCAGGTATTTCATGGCCACTGCGACTACCTCTTCTTCAGGGAGTCAGGCTGGCCTCTGTGGTCAGTCAAACAGCATTTGAAATGGGAATACCGTACTAAAGCAGGGAATTCTAAGCAAAGCTCCACAGCAAAGAGCTAAAAAGAGATACATGAGTTGTGAGCTATGGCAGCACACCAATAAGGATGATACGTCTGATGGTCAGAAGGGGTCTTTTCTAGACCTCTTAAATCAGAAAGGAGAACCTTTACTACTCTGGAAAGGTATGGTCCATCTGTATCTGATCCTGTATAACCTTGTATTCACAGACAGTACACTGAGAACAGCTTTCTCCTAGAGTCTGAGCTCCTCCAGCCACTCCACAATGGGAGAAGGAAGGTCAATGGCAAAGAAAGGGCTACAGAACTGAAAAGCAAATATAACTGAAAAGTGTGCCCTGCAGAAAATCGTTTCGCTTAGCTATTTGCACTATACGCTTTGGGAGGTACCTTCTTACAGCAGGATACTCTTACATGCCACGGGGTAAATATTTGCATCTTTTCTGCAGCTCATCAGGCTTAGTTTGGAATTTATCCTAATGCATGAAATAATGCAGAATGATTTAGTTTCTCTACATAGTACCTACTACCATTGAAGTTATAGAACAAGAAGCACACAATGTACCAAACTTAATTATTGTATAAGCTTTGTTCTCTTTAACTACAATTTTATATTATGAATGCACTTGCAACATCAGTGACATTCATCATAGCATAAGCATTTATTCTCACATCTGGATCACTTTGACAGGTGACTACAGTAGAATTTGTTTCATTATTACAATTTCATGAGTTCAAAGGGCAAAAAGTTAATCTACTTATGGTAACGGTCAGACAGTTCCCCCTCCGCCCCCAGCTCAGGGCTTTTAAGCTTTGCTAACAATTTTACAAAGCTAATTAAATATTTTCTACTGCACAGCATTTTAGGAAGATATTATAAGAACAGGATTAACATTCTTAATGTCTTTGTCCTAAGGGTCCTTTTCCAGATAGTAATGAAACATCATCATATATACATCTTTTAAAATATTCACCCCCTACAATCATTCAAGGCTTAAAGAGGATTTGGGGGGCTAGGGAGCTGGCTGCTTTTTTGTTTTAGTTTGCATAAAAGCATTCAGGAATTTTACAATACAGGAGAATGAAATGCAAAGATCACCATTAAACTGTTACTTTTAGGGAGAAAGAACTGGCTGCTTGGCAATTTGAATCAGAAACTTAAACGTTTGGGAAAAATAAGCTGAAAATATACATGAATCTGGTATTCACAAAGTTTTTGTTAACATCTTCTCTCCCTCCACTTTGCTGATACTGTGTAGACTTTTCCTGAACATATAGAACGAGATCTTTGTCACAATGTGCGTCCTCAATATGTAGAATCTCAACATACTTCATATAATAGGCAGTTTAGGAATATAAAGAAGGTAGGAGCTAGTGAAAAAAATACGTAGTAACACAAAAACAGGCTGTGAGGTAACACATACATTATAATGGTAAACATAAATATTGTAAAGATTACTTCAGTCCATTTTCTTTTGAAGATTTTCCTTTGATCTTTTAATTACAGTTTGTATATAGGATATATGTGAATTTATATATATATGCGTGTGTATGTATGTATTAATGGAGACCTTAAGAAAAAGGCTGTGTCTGTTAAATGAAATCTAAGACATCTTTAAATTGTACTGAATTTCTACAAAAACCTAGATTTATTAACAGGTCTCTTCACTTAGTCTCTCAAACCTCCATCTTTCAGACATCATCTGGTTGTGCCTTTCTGCTGGTCTGGGAATTCAGTACCTAATTCCTGACAAATAGCTTTGCTGCTCAATGGCAGAAACTAAAAACCAGAGTCCAGACTTTGAATCAAAAGCTAAATTAGGACAGTTTTACTTTGGTCTTATAGCACTGATTCACCGGCAGGACAGCAAAGCTACCAATGCATTTTTAAAGGACGAGAATCAGGTGACTATGTCAGCAGCCAGCAGCCACTTTGCAGCCCTGTTGGATGCTCCAGCTGTTCAAACATGCCTGGAGGGGAGCCTTGCTGAGGGAGCTGCCAGCTGGCCAGGCAGCAGCCCCCAGCCCTGCCCCCAGCACCAGCAAGATCTTGCTGCTTCCCCTCACTCCATGCTGCCATATGTGACCGGCAGATGAAGGATGGTCTCAAGTGAGTTAAGTTAACCTCACTTCCCAGATGGGAGAGGAGGCAGGTAAAGTGAGGGCCCCCAGAGGAGAATATACTGCTTTTTTCATGGAAAAACAGGATTCGTGTTCCCCAGCTTCTGGCATGCCCACCTGGAGACTACCTTTGTGGATGCTCAATAGAGAGCACTTTGGTCAAGATGTCACTTTCACTTGGATACCATAGCTCTCCACACAATGAGTGAACAAGGAGGGACTGTCAGGAAGCCCTGTGTAGGGATGACCAGGAAGATACACAGCCTCCTGCTTTGCACTAATTCACCACTAACACATGCTTGTTTACAGGCAGGACCCAAAACCTTTTCGTCCTTGCACAGATTCACATTTGGGTGAAGAAGGATGCCCACTCAAACATGTTTATTTCATTCTGCCAATTAATCCCACCTCACAATTCAGCTATGTTAAAATGCATAAATTATAAAAATTGCCTTTAGCTCCTCCAAAAATCAGAATTTCTGACAAATTCCTTAATAAAAAGCTGACGGAAGGTAGGTAGATCTGGATGGTGTCTCTGAAAAGCTAATTTTCAATTATGCACATCTTTCTTCTTATAAAGTGAAATACAGCAACCCACATTTGACTTCCATCTTCAAGAAATAGCAAATGCCTCCCCTTCCCAACCCATTTTCCTCTTTGGGGAACTGAAATGCAATGTCCGAGCAAAAGACTATTCTTTGGATATTAATTCAATGGAATTTATTATGTTCTGTTTTCTGAACACTGTTGCAAGAATCCCAATCTAACTAGTGGAAGAAAACCACTGAGAAAGAGTGGTGTAACATACAGAAGTAAAACACTTCTCTAGACCTGTAGAGAGAGTGGAGAAATATTTTCATCAGACAAAACTGAAATCAAACTGAAAGCCTTCACAACGTTTGGAAGGAAAACAAAAAAACTTGTTAGAAGACAAGCAAGAAGATAACTTCTTTTTTAACAAATCATGAGATAAGACCAGTGCTGATGTTATTACTACTGTTAAGCAAGGTATCAGATACTTCTGGATTTTCTGTTCTGCTTTTTAGAATTAGATACTACGGGTACTACAATGCACAGAAATTTAGTGCAGGATAATGAAATCGCAGTTCACCACCAGATCACTTCCTTCCCTTCCACCTTCCTTTCTTGGAAGTGCACGTACTATTCTACTTATTCCCTGAGAAGACCAAGAACTTCAGCACTTACCGACTTTAACAGATTGCTGTTCATTAACAGATTGTTGGGTTCTTGGTTGGACTGTTGATTGTTTTTTAATGAAAAAGAAAAAAAACCTGACAAGTAATCACATTTGTCTGCTTTTATTTAGACCTCTCCAGTTTGTATTAGAAAGAATAAAATGAAAATGTTAAAGAACAGAAAAAATACCTAGAATATTGTCAGGAATTTAAAAAATGCATCTTCAAATATTCATAACTCATCTAACTTCTTAGTTCAAAATGCATGAGTATACTCCACTGTGTCTATAAGTAAAATGTCAAACCCATGTATACAATACAGTAGAAAACTACCCAACAGTGTGAATTATATGCACACTCTAAGCACTAATTGAAATGTCACTGTCGTACCCATTAATCCCAAAGCATCAAAGAATAAAGCTGGGGGAGGGTGATGAACAGGAACATAAATCACAGGCATCACAGTGAGGCCTGGAATGTGCCTGTGATGGACCTTATGAATGAAACCACATCAGCAAAGCCGTCTGAGCAAAATCTTGTGTCAATCCCTTATTTCACAGATTGTAAAATGTCGTCTGTTGCAACGTACTACTCTGACAAGCTGCCACACATTTAAACTACTCCAAGGGATTCTGTGCAAAACAATTCTTTTTCTAACATCCTTCAAAAGCTCTGTACAAAATTGGAAATAAAGTTTATTCTGTTTGCATTTGTACAGCCCATGCTAAAAGTTGCATGGTAGTGGAAAGAATGCGGTTTTCAGTCTTTAGGTTACTAGCTTTCTGAAAATTTCTTACTTTGTCCCAAGATTTGCCATGTGCTGCCCATGCAATATGCTCAGTGTAACAGCTACATATTAAAAAGTGTCGTCTTAAGGTCGTATTTTAGTTTTAAAATAACGAAATATTATCAAGTCAGAACAAATAAAACTCTCCTAAGATCTCTTCACTGATTGAAGTTTCTGCTGTGCAGCAACCAAAGATGGCAGAAAGAGTGGTAATAGAAATTAGGATGGCACATAACAGAGCAAAGGCTGAGAAAAAAAATGTCTGGAAACAATTCAGAGATCAGATGACAGCTGGACTCATTGGAACTTCTCACTTCTCCGCTGTGAACATACTGTTCATACTGTGAAAGGTACCTGCAAGGCATGCATTTTATCCCCTGTCCTACTAGAAATCCCAGAGTGAAACACTGAACTGGTTAATCTATACAGAGTAGTGAACCACCATGTTCTTCACAGCTGATATTTTAAATATTAGAAACAGAATAATATGGTAATGGGCAAGCTTTCTTCACTGTTACACTATTTGTTCAGAAGGCTCATGACTGTTTAGTGGGTGGCCCAATTCAGCTTGTCTAGGTGAATGATTATGATGTCAGTATTATGAATACTACAGAATTTCTGTTTTTATAACTGGGATTTTTTTTTACATCTAGGAAACTATAGAAATTAACAAACCCCTACTCATCTACCTGAAAAGAACACTAATAAATCTACAACACCGAGTGTACTGAAAGTGAAAGAAGTCAAATCATGATCTGTTTGGCCAACTTGTACAATCATGAGATGAATTTTAACGTCACAATCACAAATACTTTTTCAATCTAACCCTCATAATCACATTGGTTCATTCCATGCACTGAAAGGCCTTAAGGCTGGATAATGAAGGACTGTCAGAAAGACGCCTGCTCTACCTGTTACACAGTTTAGCTGGAATGTAACAAATAAGGCAGGAGAGGGAAAGACAAGCATATGGCTAAAATGTCAAAAATGCCCCTTAACTTTGTCCCTGGACTCCCTTAAGAACCCTTTGTGATGCTAACCAAATTGCTTGAAATCAAATTTCCAGTTTCCCATAGGTGGCTTCCAATTCAGTAGTCATCAATGCTTTTCACATATCCAAACTAAAAACCTCAGGACATGACTTGCAGAACTGTCCCATTTTACAGCTGTCACCAAAATCATTGACACCCATGCTTCAAACACATAATAGGAAAGATACTTTGGAAAAAAACAGAGCAGAAGACCTGAAAATATGCATTGGAAAAATCACTAGTGGGCCTTTCCACTGTATCTCAGTCAACAACTATAAAACCAGTCCTAACACCTATTCACAGAAGTACCTTCCTTCTTAAAGAGCTGACCCTCAGCCACGAACCCCATGCAAAACATGAGGTAATTAATCTTGCCTTCAGTGCTGGATTGAATCAGTTTATAAAATAACTCTGATGCCATATTTTAAACAGTGAGAATAAAACAACATATGATGTATACTAAAGGAGTACTATTATTCTGCAGTGATTAAGGCAGTAGCAGTTCCAGGAGTGAGGAAACCCTATGCAACAGCACATTTAAAGTTTGTATCGTAATAGATGAACTCAAGAGGGAAAATTAAAATTCCACAGATATTTGACCTGTTTTTTTTTCTTAACCATTACAACATATTTATGTAGTAAGTTGGGGCAATTCTGTACTAAACTACAGTCTGTACTGGATACAGTGATTATAATCCCCCTGTGAGTAACAACAATGTACATTTCAATCACATAATTGAGTTTTAAAAAAAGTTTAATTAAAAATATATCAGAAATGTTAATGTACTTATAAATACTTCTATAAGAAGATGTACTGTAATATTAATTTTTTCATAAAAGACAAAGTTCTAGTAGATTATGGAAAAAGATCACAATATAATTACATTAAATAACATTTTTCAGTGTTAAGACAGATATAGGTTGGAATATGTACTTACATTCACACTGTATCACATCTAAATTAAACTGCTGAATTGCTCCCATGCTTATTTGTTTTAATTCACTGTCCAGTAGCATCTGCATTAGGGACATTGAAAGATGCTGGCAGGCTGACATGCAAGCTGTCTGGGCCACTTTTCCCTAGTAGAAAAAGGAACAGGTTTTAAGACAGAAACAAAGGATACATCAGTAAAGAACTGCTTATCTGATTTGATTTTAATATACACTCAAAGTTTTAAGGATACAGGACTTAGGTTAGGAGAGAGATCACACTTCCTGTTCTTTCTTTGACCTGTTAGCTTTGTTTCTACCAAATGGAGAACTAGATTAAATACATGTTAAAGCAATTATTGATATTTCTTCCAGAAATTCCACAGTTTTCATGAATAGAAGGACTTTTCCAAAACATTAACAATGGAAGTTGTTGAAGCATATGAACAGCTTTGTGAATTTATTAAAATATTTTTAACCCAAACAGAATGAAAGCAAGAATGTAATGAAAGTCAACATGCTGCATATTTTAACAATAGTAAATAAAAAAACCCCAAACTTTATATAAACCAAAATGATCGCTATCGGTTGGGGCATTTCTCATAACAGCTTTTGCTAATTATTGGTACTTTAATTGCTTGAATTCCATCTCAAAGCTTGTTGCTAAACTATCTAAAATATTCATGCTTATCCATCATCTTTTCAGGTGCTTAATAAATCAGTGCTGTCAGTGATCAACTACTTACAAAATGAAATGTAGCCCTCTGCTGTACAAAACAGAAATAATTTCCCAATCACAGTCTAGCTAGTAACATTGCTCTTTATCATCTACATGTAATTGAGACAAATTTTCCAACATGAGATCAAAAACCAAAACACAACGTCAGACATTAACTTGATAATGAGCTATTAAAAATTTAGTACAGAAAAATTGACAGATAATGAAAATCTACCTTAAAGTTAAGAAAACCGCTTGAGACCAGATACTGAACCAGATGGCACCATTCTATTCATAGCACTGCCATCTTTTAAAGCAGAGTGATCTTGGCTTTCAAATGCAACTATATGAATCTCTGTAGTTTAATGTACTTTAACCATGCTTTTCAACTGATGTCAATGTTACAATGTATATTGAAACAAAGGTTAATGACATGCTTACACAAAATAAATCACAACTGCGTCATACAGCTACTAGAGCACACATCACTATTGTTTTACTTCATCCGTCAGTGAAGTGATGACACCTGTTTCTCTAAAGCAATGGCTCCTCAGCTGATTTCTGCAGTAAGGTTAATCAATTCACTGTTGACTCCCAGAAACACATATAAGCAATGAAAAATAATAGACAGTAGTTCACTGTCCCCAAAAGTTTGGAAAGTCCTGCTCCAGCACCTAAGAGCCAGATCTTGTCCTTAATAAGACAACTTGCTCATATAATTGAATTGTCATGTACAGAAAATATTCATAAGAGAAAGCAAATTTGGCCCAATATTTTGTACTTTAAAAATCCATTATTTGTTAAAATGACATGAAAATGTAGAGAATACAACGGAAAGCCTTCAACTCTCCTCATGTTCACACCGAAACATTAAATGGCTATTGCTAATACCTCTTTAGCATTAGGACTCCTTCAACTGTTAGGAGCTTTATATCTAAAATGACATGTCAGTTTCTTAATTGAAAATCTCAGAAAAGCAAATAACATTTTTGAGCAAAATAGATGAACTGACAACAAGGAATGTAAGAAACAATGCAAGAACAGCATGCTTAAAAGTCTCCCAAACCCAACGGTAATTACACTGGGAGACATGCGGTTCTATTGCCCAAGCAGAACAATATCAATATGATTTGGGGGGGGAATAGGGGGAAAAGAAAGGAAAAAAGGAGGTGAGGAGGGGAATCAATGGGCCACAGTTTATGTAATTACAGTGTAGTAGGTTTGAAATACTTAATGGAAATGTCATTTTGATTTAATGGAACAACTAGTGCATCTCTGTTTAATGTACTGCTCCATCAAATCAGCTCCATGTCCTATTTATGCTGCCACTATAATGTAATAAAAGTTCAACCAGATTAATAGGTTGTCATGGGAAATTTTAACATTCCGTTTATTTCATATGCAAACAATGTGTACTCCTCTGTTATCTTAAATAAAAGAATTTTATATCTCTAACAAGCATGTGTTGTTAATTGTTACAATCTGGCAAATATCAATAGTACTGGAGCACAAGAAAATGGTTATAATAGAGAATGACATGGTTAAAGCCACTTGGACTTTAAATAAGTATCAGTACACGTACATTTAATGTTTATTTTAAAGTTTCATAAAATGGAAACATCCTAACATATAAACTATTTCCAACTATGTAACTTGAACTACAGGCTTATTGTTCAAATGACATATAAAAAAATAAGAGAAGCTTACAACACAAAGTTAATACTTACTCAATAAAATCGCTCGATATTCTCAAATTTAGAGAAAAAATGAAGCTGCAAAAATCTAACAAAATGCTGAATTTTAACTATGAGAAATGTGAACTATAGTGTTATCCTCTTCAAAATTCAGTGCTTCCCAGTTCAAAATATGTGGGATTTATTATACCCAGAAGAGAATGAACTAAAATTTTTGTTTGAAAAATGAGATCTAGTTGAAAATCCATCTCCAAATTTCCACCATCTACCAATTAATCAATTCTTCACCATTTTTTTCATATAGCATTTTGAAGAGGAAACATAAGGATTCGCGAACATAGCAATAACATTTATTTTCAAGAATTAAACAAATCCCAGTTAGTTTTAAAACATTATTGATGGTTTTTATTTGCCAGTCTGTTGTTTTTTGGGTTTTTTTAATTACTATTATTTTTAAGGGGGCTGGGGGTGGCTGTGGTTATCTAGCAATTAAATACCTATATTCAATAGCATGCAGAGATTCAGCAGGCTTCTCACATTCGCCCCAACTGCCTCCCATTTGGAGACGCTACTATTGTCTCTGCTGTGCCTATGCTAATTGCTGCTGTCTACAAAACCTATTCTTCCACTCAGCCAATGTAAAGTTTAGGAAACAAGGACCCTATTCTATAAGCAAAAACACCTGCTAACAGTGTTAAAGGAAACTGTTTTTTTCACCCAGCCTTCACATTTTGCTGAAATACAAGTTTGTAAAAAGAGAAAACCCTTAGACAAACTTCTTATATTTCAAAGGAGCTTGTAAAGAGAATTTGCTGACATATTAAATCCTTTTTTATAGGACCCAAAAGCTTTTCTCCTAAGAACAATTGTAGTAAAGAGACATTTGGCTCCTAGGAATTCCCCAAGGGTCAGCCATATGCATCCTTCCACGGCACCTTCGCGGTGCTGCTTTCTAAAACCCATGCTAGCTGTCTCAAAAGCAGCTTTCATCATTCACTATGGTGTCAGTCAATATGATTTATGGACTGCATTCAACAAAGTCAAAGCATATAGAATGAGAAATATGACTACAATCTGCTAATTTGTTTTGTATTGAGCCACTTAGGAGTCAAAGACCTGATGTCAGGCTGAGACCAGCAACACAATTAACCAGCCAGTGACAGATTCATCCATCCTCCCTGCCAGGCTGTGCCAATCAAAGACAGCATGAAGCAGCATTTGGAGAAATCAGTAAGAAAACCCATTCTCTAAGTAGCCTGTGAAAGCTGTTGATTGACAGTTTTTGAATATAGCTGCAGAAAACCACCACCCCTCCACCCTCATTGCAAGCTGTGAAATTAGACTTTTGCTGCCAATCACAGAAACAATAAAATAACACAAACTGCCATCCTCAGCATAAAAAGGAACTAACAAAACTTATATGTTAAATCTAAAATGTTAAGCTAAAGAGGACAATGTCATTCTTTCTGAAAATGCAAAGAAATTAAACATACAGATTTTATCAGTCAAGGCTAAATCCAGCTTTTGAACTACTGATAAAATACAAGTATACTGAAAGAACTAATGGAATTTTTAAGAAACAATTTTACTTCCAATCTCTGCCCCAAATGCTACTGAAACAGTGAAAAACATTAATTGAAAGAAATTTGTAACTGTTGCTTTTCAATGGCCGCTCTTTTCCAAAGCATTGTCCAGTACTAACTTTTTATTGACAAGGGACATACCTAGAATAAAATTTCAGCTAATTCTAAACTGAGATTAAACCCACTTACGTACAGACGCATTATAATTTCAAATTAACTGATCTGAAAATAGAAGGTAACATTTTTCCTTAATTATTCAAAATAAAACTAAAAAAGGGCAGGTCCTGAATAACAAATTTGATAATCCAAAGAGATTAATGGCTGTATAATGAAATTTTAATTTGCTTTTTGATTCAAAACATCTAATGGCACTATAAACTGCAGCACGAACTTAAAACAGGATGCAAACATAACCTCAAAAGAATAACTTCTTGTAAATTTAGAAAACAGAACTATTAAAAACTGCATGCCTCTCAAACTATAACCTTCCCAAGGCCATGCAGCTTCTGTGCTCTGCATTGCTAGTCCTTGGTCATGACATAACCAGCAGACTGAGACCTATGCAACATTAACAGGAAGTATTTCTACACAAAACGCTCAATATTCGTAGTGCTCATGACACTTACTACCTTAACAGTTCAACATGAGGCTGAGTATTCAATGATAGAAATGCTCACAGGAGTGAACCACCAATGTCATCGAGTCCAACCTTCTACCTGGAGCTGAACTACTGCCAAACACTAGTTCAGGTCCATTGTCCTTTTTTCTCACTAAGCCTTCAAAATAACTGAGGATGGGAATTCAACAGTCCCTCTGTGTGAACTCCTCCAACCCCACTCGACTCTCTTCATCCAAATTTCTGCCCTAATATCAAAGCTTCACCTCCCAAACTTCTACCTGTGATCACTGCCACGCGTGAATTTGTCAGTCCTACCAGAAAAGTTTGGCTCCATCACTTTTGTATTTGTTCTTCAAGAGGCTGTAGGCTGTCACCAGATCTCTCTGCAGCCTTCTCTTTAACAGAGTAGTCAACCTCCCTAACTCCACTTGTAACTCATGTGCTCTAGGCTCCTAACCACTTGGGAGCCCACTGCTAGGTCCATTCTCCAGATTTTAATAATTTAATAATATTAACTTCATCACTTTCATTATCATAACAATGCTTATGCTGAATCAAAATAAACTCCTTATATGAAAAAAAAAAAGGACCTAAAAGTAATCAGGGGATGGAAGAATTCTTAAACGCAATACATCATCTTCTTTAAAAAATAAAAAAAAAAGCAAATAAAGAACACCAGCACATTCATTCCCTTGACGCCAGGCAGATGTAGCAGAGAAATGATGGAACATTCATTGATTCTTTATTCAGCTTTATCACTCTACCCTTATTCTGTATGCATGTCTCATAGCTGTATTTTGATACCTGACCTCTCTTTCAAAAGGTCTAATAGTCTTCTCTAAATTACCTAATTTGGGATGCAAGACACATCCCACCAACCTTCTGCAAAGTTTTTAGGACTCCTGCTGTCTGTCCCAGTGTATGAAAGCCCAATGTTAGTCATTAACTTGATCCCTGCATGCAACCACATAGGGAACACAGCAAGTCATCAGCAAAATAGAAAGGGTCTTTTTATTAAATGATTAAAAATTGAAGCAATAAGCCTGCAGGCAGTTCATAGTTTTTCTGTTCACATGCTTTTTCTTCATCTTGCATCTACTTACCGACATAGCTGCATGGTCATTGGTGTTATTCTGAGAAGGAAACCAGTAAGGCAATCAAAACAAAAAAATTAAGATGTACTGTCAACTTCAAAAAAAAAAAAAGAATAAAAAATTGGTAGCAATAAAAGGTAAGAAAAAGCTTACAAAAAGAACAATTATAGCCACAGAATTCCTTAAATTATTTTTTAAACTTTTTTTTTGAACTTATACAGTATTTTGTTGAGGCATAATAAAGAGATTGTAATTTAAATAGCACTATTCTGGCAATAATACCTTTTTCTGTAAGAAGGAACTGTATGCCAAAATATCAACGCAGCAAACTTCAAATGACAAAGTCTCTCAAAATGCCTTTTCAGAAAGTTTTCATTACAGGAAAGAATTAATTCCAAAAGTCTTAGGTTAAAAACTACATGCCATGTTTACCATCTTGGCTTACAGATGCTAACTGTATGCCACTAACATGTAACATTAATCATTAATAAATTTTACTATAAATCTAATGGCAATATACCTCTAGGGTGGAATAAAGCTATTTTCTTTTCCAAAATTGCTTCTTAAGTACAGTAAACAAACACAGAGGAGAAAACTAAGATGCAAAACATAAGAGAGGGGGGCAAAAAAGGCTTTGGAGACACAAGACATTTCCAGTGATTCAACAGGGATATCAGACCCCATCTAAGCTGTGTCACTTCGTGTGCAGGTTCAGTGTAGTTGAGATCATGGCCTACTTGATTGAGAGCTCTAATGTTTCAATAAAAATAATACAAATCGCATAAAACAGATATACAACATAAGATGTATTTTTGAAGTTATGTCTACATTGGTACAGAAATACTTCAGTACAGCCCCACACCGAAGCACAAAAGGAGACACATCCCTGTGCATTTGCACAGCTTACACATGCAGCTAAAATAAAACAAGACTCTACCGACAGGAACCCAATGACTGCAACACAAATAAGTGCTAAACAACACATTATAACAGTTCTACAAGACTAGAGTTTGAAACAATACCAAAGAGAAAGTCAATGATCCTTGAGCATGACTACAGAGAATTAGTGTGGCCACCCAGTGTCCCCAGTCCTGGCACAATGCCCTGTAACACCACCATGCTAAGGTATGCTAAGGTAGAAGAGATGAGATTCTTCTACTTGACCAACTCCTTTCCTTGCTAGAATTATGGCCAGTGGCTAGGACTTCTGTTCTTTGATTTCCAATTACACAAAAGGTTCTGACAAACTATTTAAAGCAGTGGAATGTTTCTGCCAGCCATACAAAAATTATTATGGAAATGACACTGTGACATTAATGGAATAATCCATTAATGAAAATCAATTCTAAAATTATTCCAAATCTAAATTATGGCGCATGAGAATCTAGCTTAGTTTAGCACTCCAAAGCACTTACTATTTTAATGAGTTATGGAACCTAGTTCTGGGCTAATCTTTGAAAATGCTTTTACTATAAATTTTCTTTAATGAAAATAACTTACCAGTACAAATCTAACCAGAATCACCATAAAGAACTGTGCACACATTTTCATATAAACTCCATAGCTCACACAAAACAACATTCATTGGACTGTATGTTCCTATATCTGGCCAAGCCAGGATAGGGACCAAGATGCAGAATAAGTAAAGCAGACTAGTTGTCCATACAGTCCTACATCCTGCCTGGTATCTGCCCAGAGTTTGAAATTAGAGCATAGCCTCTCCACAGGCTGACTTGTGCCCCCAGGCACATATTTCTACTCCTTCCACACTTTTCAAGTCCTAATACCAGAGCTGTTTCTTTCCATCCCTCCTAACACATTACTTCATTTTGTCTGTGGCTCATTTCTGAACAGCTATAAGGCAACATACATTCATGACAGACTCTCTAGATCCTGCTTTACAAACTTCACATCCCTTAGCTACTATTTGCATATCATCACTGAGGAGCAGTGCCATTTGTTCACACTGCTTTGTATACTAAGTTACAATGAATTTAACTATCAAACAAACTCTCTATTCTCTATAAAAAAACGCTCCACTGATGTGGCACAGAAGCACATGCCTCACACAACACATTCACATCAATATCACATGATACATTTTGAGTCAGTTAAAAGAACAGGAGACTGAAGAATCACAACGTCTTCACATAAAATCTGGAAGATGAGATAAGCCCACTATGCCAGCAACTTCAACACCTTGCTGTACACATAAAGAAATTATTATTCAGACTATTTCCAGTCTGAAGTCTCAAAACATTCTATGCCTTGAGGACTTATTCTTTATAAGCACTGCATGTGGCAAAGCACTCAGGCATCAGTGTGACTGCAGCAACCAAGGACAAGCTGATGAAAAGCAGATGTAGCTTGAATGACTTACTGAAGTCACTCCTGACCTATAAAGCTAGAAACCATTATGATGATAAACCAAACTGGAAACAATCTTTTTTGTCTTAAAGGGAAATCAGACAACAGAATATAACAATTCATGCATAAGACAACAGTACCCTTTTTGCTGGGACAAAATAACACAGGATATATTTGAATATGAACTTGGATTCATTTCAATGAAGCTCAGTTAACTAGAATCAAATGACTTCTTATGATCAAAAGTATTTAGCTAAGAACCTTGGAGAATACAAGACTTACATAATCTTATCCACAAATGCAGGATTTGCACCAATTCTGCATTGTTGAACCAATGCATGTATAGACAAAACGCGGAGTGGTTAACTAAAAAGTTCATCTGATGCTCTGGAAAATGCATACATTTTTACATTATTTGTAAAGTAGTTGTTGGTAACAATATTACTAAGGTATTTGAAAGTATTTTCTAAATATTCCCAAGGATAACCATCACCAATATACTAAAACACATTTGACAACGTTCCTGTGCTGAACAAAACTTTAAAATACATCTTGCCAGCATGTGCACAATGAAAAATAAAATCTCTCTTTAAAACCTTTGTGTATTAAAATAAAATTATGTTCAAATAGTTTGAAATTAAACTTAATTTTGAACACTTACAGGTAAATGAGTAAAAACTTGAAACGTGCTTCTTAAAAAGTTAATTAGGTCCATTAAGTATCCACTGGCTCTTCCATCTGATTCAGACATTGTCCAATCATAATCAGCAATCTGAATAAATTCATCTATTTTTTGGTTAAGTTTTGTATATATTTCTCCTTCTGCAGCATGCCTTGCATCCTGAAAAAAAAAATGTGTGCAACTATCAGAAGTCTAAAATATGATTAAATACAAATAGAATTATATCCATCAACAAAACTCATCTTGTGTTTTTCTTAGATTAAAAAATATTTTATTTAATTCGGTATTTAACTTCTGTCTTACAATAAGCCCGAGGCTGTCGTTTTCAAAAGGCTCCCATAATGCATACTATGAGTGTTTTTAACATAAATGCCTACAGAAGATTCAAAGTTCTCACACAAATGAAGTTAATTTGAATTTGGAAACAAAGCAACGTTTTTACTCTCCTCACAACCACTTTTAATTGAGTCTTACGCATTTAATCAACTGACACAAAGTGCATTTGCCTTCTTTTATAAAAAAATGCTAAAAGAACCTAATAACTGTCTTTTATGGACAGAGGCCCAGCAATCATATGATTTTTAGATAATAATGTCTTAAAGCTGCACATCTGAAGAATACTCACAATTTTTCCTTCTCCTTTAAATATCGTCATCATCACACACTATGAGTCAGAGCGCTCCCTTACTTCCTCCTACCCCTACTTTTTGTTCTGCAACATACTGGATTCTACTTTTTGGAACAGCAAAGCCCTGCATTTACTGTGAATTGAGCTTACAATGCTATTTATCTGCCTCATTTGTACAGGGGACACCCTGAGAGATACAACAGGATCTTTGTGCAGATGCTTGGTAGGGTCTGTATTGCTGGAAAGGTGGGCTTTTGCCAGCCTGGAGTTTAAAGATGCTCAATATCCTTCTAATTTGGGCTCAACATGAAACTTTCTTGACTGATATGGAAAAATAATTTAAGTAAGACATTTGATTTAAAGTGAACAGAGCAGTTGCTTGAGGTTTTAGGAGAGTAAAAGTAGGCTGGATATATTGAAGCAACAAAAAAAGTGGATGAAACTCCCGTCACTGCCTCCTCTAGGAGAAAGTGGTCCAAAAAACACGGCACTTCAGAAGAGCGTATATATGAATGGCAAAAATAAAAAATAAAAACATTCACATTTATCTGAACTTATAGGTGTCCCCACATTGAGAGTGACAACTTCAGTCTTCAGTCAGGCCCTAGGCCACGAGGCACTTCAGAGTAAGCAAGAAAGCATGTGGCCCTGCCATGAACAAATACCAAAGTATGATTCCCTAAAAGTAGCATTTTTACTGCCAAATCAACTTGTAAAAGCATCCACTGAACAGCTCTCCCAATCCAACACACAACAATCTGGCAACCTGCTAACATGTCAAATGAATATGCTGACATCCACAGTTTTGTAGATGGCCATGACTAAGGAAGTTTCAAATAAAGTTAAATCTATATTTAAAGCTTCTGATTAACAGTAAGACCTCAAATTCAACAATCTACAATGATGGGACTTGGAAATATATCTTCTTTGGTTTAGCAAAATGCCTTCAATTTTTTGTTTGTTTGGGTTTAGGTTTTTTTGTTTAAAAACTAAGTCATTTTGGAGTGGTTGTACGATCTTTAACAGTTAAGACAATTTACTGGCAACGGGAAGACTAGTCTTTCTGTTTTTAAAAAAATACAGTGCAGATGCACTTAAAAGTTCACCTCATGAAATGTAAATGTGATCACTGCTGCTAATAAAAGGAGATTTTGGATCACTCAGAAAGAATGGAAGTGACACAATTTGCCACCAGGAGATGAATTTAATAACGGTAGAACATACCAAACTCTCTGAGAGCCCAGGTGAGAAACTGTGAGCAGTTTTTCATTATAATAGAGACAGAAAAAAGAGAGGGATTAACGAGAAAAGAATTCTCTACTATAATTGGAGAACATTGTGCTAACAAGTTCTCCAAGAAAGGAGACATAAGAGAAACCATAAAAACCCAATAAATCTCGGTTGTCAGCATTCATCTCATATTCTTCTGAAGTGCATAGGTACTGAGCACAGATATAAAATTCTGTTAATCCCTCCAATATGTACCGGGTTTCTGTAGCCAGGTTTTGGTAGCGGGGGGCTACAGGAGTGGCTCCTGTGAGAAGCTGCCATAAGCTTCCCCCATGTCTGGTAGAGCCAACACCAGCTGGCTCCAGCATGGACCCACTGCTGGCCAAGGCTGAGCCAATCAGGAACAATAGTAACACCTCTGTGATAATATGTTTAAGAAGGAAAAAATAAAAGCTATTGTGCAGATGAAAATTGCAGCAAGGGAAGAGCAGAGTGAGAACATGTGAATAACTCTGCAGACACCAAGGTCAGTGCAGAAGGAGCGGGAGGAGGTGCTCCAGGTGCCGGAGCTGAGGTTCCCCTGCAGCCCGTGGTGCAGCCCATGGTGATGCAGCTGTGCCTCTGCAGCCCATGGAGGACCATCGAGGTGCAGAGATCCACCTGCAGCCCGGGGAGGAGTCTGTGGATGCCTAAAGGAGACTGTGGCCCCATGGGAGGCCCATGCTGGAGCAGGGTCCTGACAGGGACCTGCTGACCTGTGAGGAGAGGTTTTCCTGGTAGGATGTGTAGCCCTGTGAGGGGCTCACAGTGGAGCAGTCTGTGCCTGAAGGGCTGCACCTCATGGAAAACTGACAGATTGGAGCCGTTTGTGAAGAACTGTTTCCTGTGGGATGGACTCAAGATGCAGAGGTTTGTGAAGGACTGTCTCCCATGGGAGGGACCCTCGGGAGCAGGGGAAGGACTCCTCTTCCTGACAGCAGCAGAAACAACCCCCATTGTCCACCTCCCTGTGCTACTGGGCAGGAGGAGGTAGAACTTGGAAGGATGGAAGGAATGGGGGAGGCGTTTTTAAGATTTATTTTACTTCTCATTCTCCTGCTCTGATTCTGTTAGTAATAAATTTAATTAATATCCCCCCTTTGAGTCTGTTTTTCCCATGATGGTGACCTGTGAGTGATCTCTCACAGTCCTTATCTCAACACATTAACTCATAGTTACATTTTCTCTCCTCTGTCCAGTTGCAGAGGGGAGGGAGAGAGCGGCTTTACTGGGAACTGGCATCCAGCCAGGGTCAACGCACTACCAGAACTGAGATATAGTTAAACAGACCTTACAGCATAAGCAGCCAGCAAAAAATATAACACAAACTTGCAACTGCATTTATTAAAACAAAATTCAAGGACAAAGAACATCTTACCTCTTAGAAAAATCAAAGACTACAGCTGCATTAAGTGTTTTGTTTGAGTGGTAAAAAGATTATGGATTGATCTCACAGGAAAACAGCTATAGATACGCAAATTCAAAGACACACATGCGCTATTGATACACATGCAAACTCAACAGCCTTGGGCAAAATTAAGTGAAACTACTTGCAGGGCAAAGGTAACCTAACTATGGTCGCCAGGCCAGAACCCTTCTGTCTTGTTTAAGCATGAAATCCTTAGCAAGACAAGCAACAGCTAATGGGAAAATTGTCGGCAATCAACTAGAAATATGAAGTGACTTGCAATGATAATGCTTTATTCCACCTCACCCACCTTTTAACATCTATGCCAGAGGGTATATTACAGTAGGATAGGCTATGTACTGCATCAAGAGAAAAAATGAAGTGCAGAAAACAGAGCTACTCTCAATAGGATTAGTCCTTTTTATCCCATAAATATGAGAAATCACACTCCTTTGTTTCAGTGTACATACAAAAAATCCAAATACCTGAAGTTCAAGTTGTGCCTGCTTTGGAATCCCTGATGACTATTTGTTTTGTTTTGTTTCTGTTTCAAAAATTTCTGTGTAGAAGCCTGAAGCAACTAAAAAGGCAATGCTGAACTAACAGCACAAGGTAACCTATACAAGACTACTCTTCTGTGAGAATGTTTTCTTCAGAAAGAAAAACCCAAGCCACTCCCACAAGCACACACATATGCTTCTCTTCTAAACCAAAAAACCTACTCAGCCAGACTTGGTCAATGAAATAACTTCTGCTGTATTTATGTATGTGAATACTGAAACTTGTTTTCTCAATGTACACAACCACCTGCTGCTTGAAAAAAGTGCCCAGCACCCAACCACCACCAGAGCAGGAAGGATCTCAACACCTGTCCTCACTCCACTGTCCAGCAGGGTTTCTGGTGTAGGGTCATTCATTGGCCTGAGACCTTTGCACTCAGCACAGCTACACCAACTGCTGGGATCTTGGTTCAGAGCTTAGGAGGGTCATTATGATACAAAACAGACTGAGTGAGGATCAGGAGTTTGACTAATTTATCTTAGGGATAAATCTCAGTCATGTTGAGTTATCTGACATTATGTGTATAAGCTGGTTTCTCAACAACATATGCCAGCCTTACTACTGAAAAAGGACTAAGGCCTTTGGAGTAATATCATGGAGAGGGACTTTGCAAATGAGGGTACGGATTTTGCTCTGCCAAGGACATCAGGTGTGACTACATGAGGCACTTGATATTTTTGCTTCAGTTTCTTCTTTTCAAAATCCTACAGAGTTTTTGGATAGACAAATGCAAGAACAACTAGGGCAATTTAATCTACTAATGAGATGAGGAGCCATATATAGAAAGAAAACTACATGATTTTTTTATTTTAGGATTATTTTGTCCTCAGGTTACAAATGTTGACATGCTAAATGATGAAATGGCAGTTGTCTATGATGAATATGCATCACTTAAGATTTAATTTTTTGAGATATAAGTTCAATCACTTCTATCATTTCTGAAAAGCATCACAGAAAATACAGCTCATGCAGATAAGCAGTTGCCATATATTAGAAATAGTGAAGTTCCCAGTGATCATTTAACAATTATAGTGTATATAAAGGACATGTAAATAAAAAAATAAATTCTAGAAGTATCATAGAATAATTTGTGCTTTACAGCACATTCTTAATACTTCTTTTATATTAACAATTACACCATTTGAAAATACACCACAAAATATTTGTACTGTAGAATAAAAACAAATACATACAAACATTTTAGAGTAATGTTTTGCTTGATTCCATTCAGATGAAGGGAGATGCTACACAAACTGGAGTTTAATCTATTAAAAGCTACTGGTAAAGTTAAGCTTAGATTTTCATTTAATAACTTAATAAAAAGTGCATTTGAAAGACAGCACTGAGGCTTCTCAAATACTGACATATTCCAGGTCATACCAACAACATAAAAACCAGTGTTTATCTGCTCAGTGTTACAACTGAATGCTTAAGAGTTCAAAATTATTTTAACACAAAAATGAGAAGGCACACAGCTTTACCCTCACCCTCTTTTGTTTTAAAATGCTTCATTTATAGTGATTTTAACATAACTTTTCAGACACAGTCATACAACGGATGAGATGTACCATACCTTAAATGTAGAAAGTCCATAAAGTCTTGCAGTGTGAACAGTCAGTTGTGAAATATTTGTAATGTTAGATATAAAATCCTCAAGGTATTTACAGGCTTGTTCCAAGTGTGTTGTGTTTATGATGATTTGAACAAGCTACAAGAGACAAAAAATTCTTGTAAAAATCCTTTCTGTATCACTCATTGCCATCTGATTTTGTAAATGGTAAGAGTCTGAACATGCATTTTAAAACTTACCTCTGTTAAACCTATATGAGGTTTTTTAATTAAGTTCTGTAAACAACTACTTAGGGTTCTTGTAAGCAGCAAATTTGTAGATTTTCTGAGCATATCATCTATTTCTGTTGAGCTGAAAAAAAAAAAGGTTATTTTTATAACTACGCTGTACATGGAAATACTTTGACAGCAATATTTAACAATTTTAATTTTTTCCTGCAAAGGGAACTTTTCATTTTAAGAATTCCCAATGCGCATTTAAATTCTGGTCGCTTGAAGTTTTCTGTGATCCAACAGACAGAACACCTCTTTCACTTACCAAATTATCCATTAACTGAATTTCAACACTGAAGCAAAATCTGTTATTTTTAGATTTTGGACATGTTTATTGACACAGCACTTCATAAAGAGTAATTTGTGCGTTTTAATGAGTTACTAAGGAGGTCAACATGTGCTCATTAGTACGTGTAAATTATAAACAGTATCAATTAAGAATGTGTGAAAGGGAGTAATTTACATCTTTAACTGTGTAGAAGTGGGTGAGGGCCACCAATACCTCCCAGATTTCAGATCTATGGATTCTATTTTATATAATTAAAACTAAGCTTTTGAAGGTCAGAACAGGAAAGAAAATGGGAGAGTTGTGATGTTTTCCATCAGAAAAAGGTGGGATACAAGAGGGAAACATATGCAAACAGCATGTTTTGTTTCAGAAAAAATTATTGCTAAGGAAACTCAAGTCACTGAGAAGGGAAAGACTCATAAGTAATCGGGGATGCTAAAAAACTGTTTCTGAAACGGTTTTTACTTTGCAAAGTATCAAAGTATACTTTTCAATCTTTACATGCTTTGTTAAATAAAAAAATTCTCTAGATTACTCAAACCAGTCAATGCTGTTTAAAAAACCCCAGTAGTGCTTTAGACTGCTTACCATACCAAGCTATGTTCAACCATGAACATATTGTACAGTACACATATACACACATGAAATATATGCTACAGCATTGAGAATCATCAGGAATTACATATGTAAATTACGAAACAAGCACAGCAAGTACACAAGGAAACATTTTCATTTTAGTATATATGTTTGGGTCACCTGAAAGTTACAGGCTGCCTTTCAGTCACATTCCTGATACTTCAAACTTACCTGCGGTGAAGTGACTCTGAAAACTTAAGGCTTGCATAAATAAATTCCTTGACCTGGATATAAATCTGAGGCACTGACTGAGACATTGGAAGCTTCTTTGGAAAGGATTGCTGTGAAAATAAAAGATCATGCTGTCTTACACTTGAAACTGATTCTGACAATTAGACAGCCACTTAATATTACAAACATTTCAATCTACCTTAACATTTTATGGTTTTCAAATAGAAACAGTGGTATACCTCGAGCTGACTTCTACATCTGTTTAAGTGCCTTATAAGCAAAAGAACTTTATCACTTCAATTACAATAAAGTTTGGAGATTTTATTTACTTTAAGATCCCGCTGTAGAAAGCAATCTGCAAACATGCAAACTTAAAAATAAGTCTCAAACTGTTTTTAGTCTGAATGAGCAAGGTAGAAGTAAATGGCAGAAGAGGTTCAAAAATGCAAACATTTTTTTTTTCCAAATAAAGCAGTGCAAAAATAATTTTGAGAAGTTCAATATTTCTGGAATTTTCCAAGTATCTTGAGAACGTTTAGACAGTGTTTATGATGTTTATGTTTGGTTCACAAAACCAAAGCAGTTTGAATTATTTTCAGGAATCTGCATTAACATGTAGGACATACTAGTAGTCTTTAATAACAAAATCAGGCTTCTTACTTCAATTTCAAAGCTGATATTGTATTTGGGAGAACAAAAACAAATACATTCAATTAAATCTACACATATCAAATAGGTATTTCTGCACTGAATACAGAATTTTTGCAATATGCTAAAAAAATTACTTTTCTGTTTATTCTATGACTAATGCATGACAAAAATAAACAACTGGTACCATCCCTGAAGAATTCAATTTCTCTAAAAAACACACCAATCAACAATAGCTCAAGTTGTTTACTTAAAAAAACAAGGTAAAACAGACTACCTTGATATTCTCCTAACCATACCCCTTATTTAAGATTAGGTGGTGTGACAAATATATAGTGTAAGTCAGATTTCTGTCCCTTTGCTGCATTTGGCTGAAGTCAACTAAACTGCTTCAAACATTGCTAAGACACACAGAAGAACCCCACCTGCTTTATTTCTAATTATGTCCTTTTGTTTTACATACAGGTTTTAAAGCTCTTTTCAGAGACACATTAAAAAAAATGGTTTCTCTCCTTTACAGATGAATTAACAGTGACAGAGAGATGTGAGGTGACTTACCAGCACCAAGCAGCAGGTCAATGATAGAGCTGAGAACAGAATTCAATCTGATTCCCAGCTTTACTGTCAAGCTCATCAGGCCCAAAACTAAAAATCAGTGAGATTCTGCCCATAAAATATCTACAGAAAGTGCTGCACACTATGAAATAGAAATGACTCTCTGTATCATAAACCAGAAAGAAAATTGTTGAGAATACCTTTCCCTTTTGGTGAAATAAAAGCCAAAGCTTTGTATCGGTCACACATACATGTAACTAGCAGATAAAATTATTTAGTACAAATTAAAAAAATCTGCAATTCATTAGCAAAATATGTCAAGCAAATAGCATCCCAGGTATGGTATACTTCCAACAGTGTAAGGGATTTCCATTCTGTTTATCTTATTTTAGTACTATAATGGCTAAGCAAATAAATTTGATGGAGGAAAGTATCCAGAAAGCATTCTGGAGTCACATTCAAAAATCAGCATAAGAACCTCCTTTAATTTTTCATCTTCACTACAACACTGTATTAATGACATGCAGCTGCTACATTTTCCTGACAAATCCCTGAACCACAGACTTAGAACAGCTTTTTACTTCAGCAGGTATCTGTAGCAATGGATTGTGTATAAAATGGTTCCCCCCTTCAACAGTTACTCTCCATATCATATGGTTCTTGGATTTAGTTCCCCTCTACAGACTCCATCATGAGTCTCTTATTTCTTCATTGCTATTACCAAAACCATATTTGAATTGCAGACCATATTAATCACCTTTCTGTGAAAGGAGTTTGTAATGAAAGGAGGCTATAAAAGGACATCCTACCAGAATGCTAGTACAGCAGAATTATTTACAGTCCCTTCATGCTTATTTCGGCCCACATGCTCAAACACAAATAATTAAATTTAAAAATTAAATATAAAAATTGCTGTCTCCACTTGATCCTTGTTTTACATGTATTTTTGCAATACTACAGCACATACACTAAACCCAATGATTGGCAACAAAATTTAACTAATTAAAGACATATTGTAATATCATTACATAAAGACTTTATCAATTAAACTGTATTATTAATTTGTTTACAAAACAATGGGTTTCATTATTCACTCAAACATCAGAGCAAATGACTAAAGCTTTAGTTTAGTCATCTATGACTAGATAATTATGCACAAAGAAGTTGATTTAGTCTCTTAATCTACCTAGTCTTTCAAATTTTAATTGCTTTTTAATTATAAAAATCATTACTGTCCCAAGTGTCCTTAATTGGATTTCCACAAACCTGAATAACATAAAACTTTTTCTTACCTTATCAAGTTCTGGATCTTGAAAAGGAAATTTGCTTATAACTATTTTGTATTCCTCTTCATTTGCTACAGGAATAGGGCTGTAGTTGTCTGCTTCAAAAATATCCCTGGTGAATTAGCAAAAAAAATTGGACATGTAACTTACAATATTTTCTGGTGTTCAAACATGTAAATAAATATAAATTTTACTACCTCACTTAGGTGTGCATCTTCAAAAAGTTTTAAGAATTTCACAATCCCAAATAAGTTTAGATTACTTTGAAAGTACCTCATATATGCTAACTCTTTACAGTGTGTCTAATCGAAGAGAAACAAATACCTGAAAGTGTTTTAATATGTGCATGATACAGCAAAGGAACCTTAGATAACTAGTCCGCTCCAGAGTAAACCTTAATATAGTTATTAATTATGCTGACCCACACTTCTCCTGCACTAAAGCTGATATTCAGTGTCTCACTTAGGCACCAGAGCTACACACAGTCAACAGAGATGATTCAAAACTTCAACCAGCACATGGCACAGCATTGTTTGAGTACCCTCTGGACTTCTCTGCTACACAAATGACTGTATTAGATGCATGGGGAGCTGGAGAACCTTAAGTGGTCAATTTAATGTTAAGGTTTGCCATAATACATTGTAACATATTTTATGGTAAACAACTTATGCACATTTAGATATCACACTCTATCTGCAAATAGGCTTTGGAGTTCTGTCTCAGGACAACATATTCCTGGGTTTAAAATTTAGTCAACCAAATGATTCCAAGTAATAAGTGGAAACCAATCTACACTGACAAAACATGAAGACATACTGGCAATGTCAGTAGCTGTCAGGAAGACATGCTTATCAGCTAACTGTAAACATTAAAACCATCTAAATTAGGAACCTAAAGCCCTATTGCAATAGCCTAGAGTTATTAGGTTCCTAATGAAGAGAAACATATTGCCTTCCTGCATGTTTCTCCAGTAATGTCCCTTTGGAGATGTTCCTTCTCTCCATTAACTACAGAAGCAGTACTTGATGTCTCCTTTCCTAAATATTAGTTACATCTGATGAATATCTCCATCCTATCCAGCCTGAAATTCATACATAACACTTGAGTTAATAAATTCTTCCAGAATTATAACTATATCATATAAACTCGAAACTAGACAAAAACAATAGATGCGATACAAAAGGGACAACTATTTTGGTGTACTAACCTGAACAATCCAGACCACTTTTTAAGAAGTGTTTCATTGTATTGGTCTCTTATCTCAAATAAAAGATCAAACAGTCGGTTCACAGGAAAACCATAGCCCTAGTATAAAAATTAAGAGGGATGGTTCAAGAACTAATACACTCAATTCCTACCGTAACACTTCAGGACTCTGATATGAGACTTACTAGTCAATCTTGCCACTTCTGTAAAACATTTTATAGTCCTGTAAGCACAACACCACAAGTTTATGTATAAAATTTTTACTAAATAATTTCTCTATGCATTCAGAAATTTGCTCCATTTCTCTTTGTCTGTTAAACATTGCAAGAATACTTGCCAACGATGTTCACCTGGTCTTTCAGCTAAAGATTTAATGATAACTGGAAGGCTATTTTGTTTACAATGAGAAGTAAAGCATTTGCACAGATATAAGTAACTGATACTAGCTGGATAGCCCAAAATGCATAACATTCAGTTTATAATACTGAAAAGGAGGAACTAAGGCAAGAAATACAAATATTTTTTAAACATTACTGTGTAATTTTGGGTTTGAGTTGTATATATGATTCATGAAAATGCATACATTGCACTTACACACAAAGTTAAAATTTTACTACAGGAATTTCAATTAAATTACTAATACAGTATGTACCTGCAAAGTATCAGCAAACACTACAATGAGATTCTTCAGTTCCAGAACAAGGTCAGGATCAGTGCAATATGACTGAAAGTGAAAATTCTGGTTTTGTTAAAAGAATTTAAAATACAGGACATGGGTTTTCAAAGAATAGCAGCACAGATTAAACTCTCCAGCCTTACTAAAAACAATGTAGACTCACTTGTCCTTACTTACTACAGCTACATAAAGATAATGGTAAAATTTTTATGTGAACTATCAATAGTATAGAAGTTTAGAAAAAGTAAACTGAAACATGAGATTCAGTAAATATCAGTATGGTGTACTGAGATTGAAAAATCAGTAAATTACATTTCTCTCAGTGGAACATAAGCATACTTTTCTAAATCAGTATCAGAGAGGTTTCACAGGACATTGTCTTGACCATCAAGCCGAGGTCTAACTAATGCTAACTGTGCCACCTTAGAGTTTCCCAGTTGTACGGGTAACACTCTATAAAGTGCTTTCTAAACAAGTTCAAACTTAAAATTAATGGTAAAAAGGTCAAGACATTAAGTTATTTACTAAATTACTGGAATTTGATTTTCAGAAGTGCAGGGTCATACAACAAAGGCTTTCACCTCAGCTTCACTCTTTGTAATACTGGATAAAGTAAAAAACCATTTCTATTAAAATAATTCAAAGCAGCAGAGAATACAGTATTGATTAAAGACTATATATACCTGTTTCACCTTTCCTGAATTTTAGCTTTTAGTATACTTTATTGAAGTAAGGGTTTGGTTTATGTATCTAAACACTACAGTAGGATGATGTTAGAGAGATATTGACAGAATGGTTTTGATGGGAGTTACACATTTTGAGAAGGAATAGTGATCAAGTACATGACAAGACTTTGAAGACTTTTTTAGAGATTACACTATTTTTAACCCTTAAATTATCATATTCTTACACAGTTGTATAAATCTGCATACAGACAATTAACTAGCAAAGTATTTAGCTTTAAAAAATGCTGACACAATTTTTCTAATACCTGTACTTCAACAAAAGCACAACTACTATAGCATTGAAGAGAGAGCTCTAAGGGTTTTGCTGGTGCAGTTTATTTTGGAAACATTGCATTTGGAATGATAATTAGGAACTATTTCCTGGTGGTGCCTTCAGTGCTGAACTATTCAATCTGATCTAATGAAGAGGTCAGTTGAGACTAATGAGGAGGGATTGTAATAATAACAGCAGATTAACTCTGCATATTCTAAACTGCTGGACTAAGAGAAGGTTTGGAAGACCCAGTGAGTTGTAAATCAGTGGAGGATTATGCAAATAGCCCATGGCTGTGGATCACAGCCTGATACCGTGGGGAAAAACAAAGGCTTGGCAGGCTCCCTCCCAAATCTGAGCAACAATTTTTAATCACAAGAAAAAGAAAACATGAGATAGGTGTAATTTTTCACTTTGTTGCTACCCCAGCTTTAAATACACGGAGCCCTGAAGTAAGAGGATTAAAACTGCAATACTGATAAGACTTTTCACTTACTGAATGTGTTCTAAGAACAGCAATGATCTTGGAAAGGGCCATGTTCCAGAGTTCATCAGTATATGTTCTAGTTACCAATCCTTGCGTTACATGTAAAATGTGATCTTCTACTACAAAGAAACTAAAACAAAAAAATGCTTACATTATTCAGTTGTTTTCTAAAATTAGAGCAAATTCTACCCTTTACACAAGAGTTAACCCTTCCCCATTGGGGCAGTGACACTTTGGTAGGTTTGGTGTTCTCCTTTGCCCAGAATGAAGTCAAAACATGAAAAGTTTGTTTCATGCCACCTGGACAGGATTCTGGAGTTTCCTTGTTGGGCACTGGGCTGGTAGGATCTAGATGCTCTTCCCTACTCAGATCCAGCAACAATCACCCACATGATTTATGCAGAAACTGAATGGTGCAGAACAAAGTTTTTGGGCAGTGGGAGAACACAGAGTGAATTACACATCAACACAGTAAAACTGAAATAAATTTTCATTTATAAAACTTACCCTACAATTTGGCTGAAGTATCTTCTATAGCCTTCCACTGTTTCATGCTTTCAGGGAAAAAGGAAACAAGTTTAGAAACAAAAATACCACTGAGTATCAGCTACAACTCAAATCACTGCAAACAAAAAAACTTTGATTACCATGCTTGACTGTGGCTGCAGAACCAATCGTGCTTGTTTCCTTCTTTGTTTTCTGTAGTAATTTTCAAATATTTCTCCATCACCCTAAAAAAGACAGAAGTAGTTAAAATAAGAACACTGTCTCAATATCAAAAAGGCCCTTCTTAGCTCAAGGGTAGAAGGCGCTTAAACTAAGCACATATTTTGCATTTATTCTACATGTAAACCTCCAGCTGACAGCAGCGGTTTTGCATGCATGAAATATGCAGAAATTACCTTTTTCTGTAAAGTAGCTGACAGCCTGTACTGTAAATGGAAATTTTGCTTGTGCCCACATTTTGTCAAGCAATATGGATTTTAAACAGTATGTCTGTTTTTAAATTACAGCTTTCAGAGTATATTAATACTTATAGATAAGGCCTACTAGCTATTACTCTGTAACTGGAACTCACTGTCTCCTAAAACATTTCTCCAGGTTATTCAAGTAACTGTATCATTACAAAAATGTTCCTATGAATACAAGACACATCTGAACACTGCCTGCATTAGCTTTGCCTGAGAAAAATCACACATGAGGTTTACTGAATATTTGCTTATTCTCTTTGGATTTATAATGAGTGTGGATTCGGATTTTTCTCCTATCATGATCCTCAAAAATACAACAACCTCTGTGCCTAAAGATTATATTGTAAGGAATTCGAGTGACATCCTACTCATCTCATTAAGATGACCATTCAGTAGAAACCATCTGTCCATTTGAAATCAGTGCTACATTGACTCGCCATCTACCTACTGAACCCAAAGTAATTTGTATGCAAGCAGAATAAAGCAGCTTAGCATTTTTAAGGTTTGTTTTTACTTTATGGGCCTATTATTACACCAGTGCTGTTTAGAATTCCATTACTCAGTCTTCCAAAAGATCTTCAAATTTTTTTCAAATCTCAACTTATTACAGACATTTCATACTACTAAGCCAGCATTACTTACCTAACTACTTTGTAAGATATAACAAAGGAAGTTTAAATTTAGTTCATAGTGAATATTTTACCATATTTAGAAATACTGCTAACTCAAGAAAATCTAAAAGAGAGACTTAGCTTAAAAAACAAAAAAAAATCCATTTGAAACCAAGATGCAAATTTATTAGAACGTTGTTTGTTACAGAAGAACTTTGCACAGTGTGCAATAATTCATACAAACAAATAGTAATCAGACATACTAACCATTCATCTCCAGTCCAAATTTTTCAATGCAGTTGTCAAATTGGTGACTTCTACAGTCAGCGTCAAATCTCTACCCAGTCCTGACACACGCTTCCCAAGTGAAAAGAGTAGTCACTCTTCTCAAATCAACCCCACAAATGCAGATGTAAAATATTTTATACTCTTTTATAACCATGCTATACTATGCAGTCAAGACCAGCAATTCAAGGATGACAACTGTTTGAAATGATGTGCTAAAGTGATCAGCAGAATGTAGCAACAACTCTGATGGTTTACTCACTGAATAAGCAAAGCTGAGGCAAGATAAAATATACCACAGCAATGCACTTGTTTTGCCCAGCTTTTAAAAATTCATGAGGTTATATCAACAGAAACAATAAATCCCTTTGTGTCTGGTTATAAATTCTAGGAATATTGCTAATATATCAAGCGCTATTTCACACCAGAGATACATTTACTTAACCCTGATTTGGTATTTCATTAAAAGGTAACATTACATGCCAAAGGGATAAGAACATTTTCACCAGAATTTAAATATGCAATATCTCACATAATACAGGGGCTAAAAAAAAGACCTTTATGTATATTGCTCAGAAGTTTCTAGTCTAAAGAAAGGCTACTCATCAATAAATATAGTCTATATTTGGTATGTATTTATCTTGCCATCACCAGGTTGGAATCACAAGCTATGTAGTATTCTGAGGTACATAAAAATTGTGCTTTCTTCAATAAGAAGCAGCAGAATAAGAAACTTCTGTCCTGCATAAAAATAAATATTTTCTAAAGTTTTGTAACCAAGACAGAATTAATCGAGAACATAACATTTGCTGCGAGGTAAGTCTTTGTTACAGAAATGTAATGAATAGCCATCTGGTATTAACTCCCCTCATCTGCTGTCATCATTAAGTTCTCTAAATTCAAAAGAGATGGTTTGAAACACGAGACAAATGAGAAGAACTCAAAGAAGTGGTTGATGCACAACTCTTGAAAATGCTATCAGAGCTTACTAGTTAGATGATGTTGGCTGGAAATACAGAAGTCCTGCTCTGAAGACATCAACAACTCTTCCTGATGTCAGAGAAAAATCCAGCTTTTTCTGTCTCTAGTAAATACGGTACCTGGTAAACTTTCCATGCAAACCCAAAAACCCTATCCTTGGATCAAGGATCCAATATCCTTGTCAAAGTGAAAACATAATTATATAACACTTTTAAATGCCATCTATCAATTTTACTTCCCATTCCTTTATTATACTAAAGAAAGAAGAACCAGATGTTGTCAACTGGTGTGTTTAACTTTACACGTTCTTTTTCATATGTTATTTCACACTTTGTTTTCTGTAAAAAGAAACAGTTCACTCTTTGAATAGTTCTGGCAGCCTGTCTTTCTGTCCCTCCTGATCTTTCATTGAGATGAATAATTACTGATAGTTTTGTTTAGATTCCTTCCTTTAAAAATAAGTAACAGTGAAATAACATTTTAATCAGTATTTCAATATATAAGCTTTCATGTAACACAGATGCAAGGATTCCATAAAAAGAAGATAACCCAGACTGAATGCTTGAAACCAGATCCAGCTGAGATTGTAGGATTAACAATACTTACAGGTACATCATCTACATGTCACCGATACTTATATTCTATAAGTAATCTCACTTCAAAAGTAATTGAGACACAGGAAAGATGAGAAAACAACAAATAATTTGATAGTGTTTCCCAAAAAATTTTTCATCCCTGTTAACTTGTGCACTGCAAAAGTGCCAACACCAGCATTGAGGCAAACATGTATATTTGACATACATACTTAAGAACATTTATGCAATTCATGTCTTGCTGAGTGTCCTTTATTATATAAAAGAAAACATGGAGTCATGCCTGAGTATCCATATTCTACCCATCTCATCTGGTTCATCCAGATGCTAGAAGCAATGTGCTTGTCTCTTTGGGAACTATTAAGAGAGTGAAAAATGTGAAAATAAATGTTCAACTACTAAAATTTAAGTATCTTTTTGAGGCCAGCTTAATACATACCAAAACTGAGTAGATGTGCAAACACCTATAGACTGGAGAAAAGTCTACAAGATCTTGGGCAGTTAAAATCTGAAGAAGGAAAGGAAAATGAAGATTATATAAAACATAAAAAGCATACAATTTGCAAAATATGATATATTACCAACAGAACTTGTCTACATCAAAAATGGATGGCTCCTGTCACAAAACAATATTGTGTTACAACACTAGACTTCTTTCTCTGTGTTTTCAGAGCATCAGATTTAAAGGTCTAAACACTGACTGTTTCATTCAGTTTAGGAATACTGAGTATTTGAGAGATTAAAAAGCTCTAACCCAAGCTGAGGTTCTCAACACCAAAATGCTGGCTTTAGCAATAGCAGAATATTCCAGTGGGTCACATACCATTTACAGTGGGTAGGCAATGTATAATGTCAATTGCAACTGAGTTCCAGAATAACTGCAAGCCCTGTCCAACTGAATGTCCTCAAATACGTTAAAGCTAGCAGTAATACAAATAATATCTTGGCCCTGTTTTTTCACCCTAAAATGCTGCTCTGAACTGGTTACCCCTGAAGGTGTTCTGTGATTCTTCGTAACTGACGTTGACCATGTACAGACTGGGTACTGCAAGTTTTGCTCAATAAACCTACAAAGTTACTTTAAAGAAGATGTACTGATTTAGTACAAGGTTACCTCTTCTTCATGTTCATCATCATCTTCAAATGTTCGCTTCAATGTAATTTCATTCTTGGATTCCGAAATTCTGCCTCTACCTAAATGCATATTCCGACCATAGGTTACATTATACTGCTTCTGAAGAGTGATACTAAAGGTTTTCTGTTGCTGTGCCTGTTTTAAGAGTAGAATCAATCAGGAGGGATGTAATGCAAATTTCATCACTGGTGAGTACATGCTATGACATGAAAAACAGGTGGTGCTATGGAATATACATCAGTATATCTGCAAGATGCATGCCCTCAGTCTCCAACAATGATTTTGCCTTTAATCAATCTGGGATGATAAATGAGTTCAATAGTGAATTCTGCGTAATCTTTCCTTAATCCCTAGAACACAATTTTAAAGGCAGAAAAAATCAAACAAGCAATCTAATTTTCCTGATCCTAAATTGCGAACAGAGAATCAACATTTAAATGAAGTACAGCTATCACAGAGTTTCCAACTATTTATTTGCTGTCTCAAGTCTAAGGGAGCAGCCTGCTGCAGAAGACCAAGGTGCTAGCTATATTCCCCTCACTATTGAAAGAAATGCAACAAGGTAACACAGCACAATTTTGCAATTAAGTTTCATTTACAATAATCAATGCTGCATTTTGCAAGAACCCTAGACAACAAAACGGCAACCCAATCTGAATTCTGTCCAACAAAAAGTCAACTGAAAACTTTGTTTGCTCTGAATAATTTTAGAAGCATTAACTGCTTTAAAGCTTGTTCAGTAGCAGTGCTTTGAAGGGGCACACTCAGTCTCCTCCTGGCTCTTACCTCAGTCTTCTGTATTAGTAGTACTTTAAAGAGAACTAGGCAGGTGTCTCAACACTTCTCTTAGTCTAATTCATCCTTGCCAGCTGGCCAGATAGGCTGTTCTTTGTTTTGGTGCAGTAGCTGCTCAGCTACAGACTGTCCAGGAGTAGACTACTCAAAGTATTTCACAATTTTTTGAAACTTTTCTGAAGCATTTCTCCTTCCTTTGCCAGGGAGGAAACTACTTCTTGTCTAGGACACAGATAGAAACTACACAATATGTTAGCAAGTTCCCCATCTTTACTCAGAGGTCTGTTCCTTGAACAAATCTTTCGGGCTAATTCGACCTAAAATTTTCAGTAAACAACAGGACTGAAGTCATCCTGTTAGGTCAGCTTACCTGCTTCATGGCAGTTTCCCCAATTCTGTCAGAATGCTTTCGAATACTTTCTAAGAAATCTTTCAGATCTGACATGGATATTTCTTTTATTTCTTCACGCAGTTTTGGAAGATTTTCTATCATTATCTGACAAAATCGGTATTGGCTAACTCTAGGAAGATATAGATTTTCAAGCTGTTCCATTGTTTTTAAAGCAGAATAGTATCTATAAAGAGATTAAAATAAAATTATGTAGCTTAATATAAAAATTTAATAAAATAATCTGTTTATCAAATACAGGATATCAATATCACACATGCAATCAATATGCATCTAATGAAATTACTCTGTGCTTAGAAAAATTAAGAATGAAAAGGTCACCCATATAATGCTTTAGTTTGGAAAAAAAACCAGCAAACTGCCAGAGTGACTCAGTCAAGTAAAAATTTTAAGGAGGCTCCTATGGTATTAGCTGTTCTGATCAATAGAGTCTCAACACCACAGGGACCAGCCTGCAGAATGGAGACCCTGAAATAATAACCTTTATCTCCCCTTCTAAACTGAATAGATTAGGGTTTTTTATGAATTGGACATTTCTTCTGAAACACAAATTGCCAATCACCAAACATTGCAGTATGTGCACCAAACAATGAGAGAAATCTTGAAAAAGTGTGCCTGCATGTTTCTGCCCCCTTTAGGTATATGTGAACAGGTACACACCCACACCCACCCTCTTTCCACCATCCTCAGCCAGAAAACACATGCATATGTGAATAAAGACTTTCAGACTGAAATACAATTCGAGCTGCTGGCTTCCTTCAGCAGACAAGCAATAACAAATTACTAAAACTAGTCATGACTTCTCGTTCAATTCTGAAATTAAAACAATGTTTTGAATTTTCTCAATCATGACATTTCTAAGCTAACAACTCAGTATAGCTGGAGGATGGGGAAAAATCTTCTCTTTTATTCCAGAACAAAACTGCTTTCAGAAGACTGCAAATAAAGAGGTTTCAAGTGTAAATTAGGAGCTTTAGTTTTTTATATACTTGGTTTATATAAAATATACATAAGGTGATGGGAATGTTGCACATAAGAAAAGGTCTGGGGTGGTTTATGTATGTGGGTTTTGTTTTTTTTAAATAGCAAATGACCAAGAGTGCCACATGGTGAGACTTCTGGGGAATAAAACCATAATAGCATCAAAATCGTATAAAAGGTTTTTATTTAAATTACACAGATCAGCTTATCAGAACACTGTTAGTTCATCTGGAAGGTTTTTGACTGCTGTCTCTAAGATCAGAATTAACATAATCCATTTTAAATCCATTCTAGAGTCCCTTACCAATTATACATTTATGGAGCTCAGGACCTTGCCCTTTTAACATCTGTTCTGATAAAGCATTGAAGTCTTATTAATTTGGAGGTCATCTGCAGGTCAGGTTTTAAACTAAAGTTTTGCATATCATTTCATAGAATAATGTATTTGCATATTTTGATTTTAAAACATTCCATAGATTTAACTCAATACTAAAGACTTTGGTAACAATATTAGTTCCTATCAGATATTATCAATCACGTAAGGTGATGATTGACCATTTAATGACAAATGAGTTAAAGAAGTATCTTCAAAGTTATTTTTTTCATATAAATCTAGCATTCTACTGTGGATTCTTTTGAGCTAATCTTGTAAGAATATGCTCCCCAATGCAAAATTTATTATGTAGGCTTTGAAACTGAAGACACAAGTTTGAAACACCAACAGAGGTCATACGACAAGACCACACAGAACTGATCCATCTCATCATCAGAACCAGAAAATTTGCTGATATCTCCAAACTATAAAAATTGAACCTTCTAAAACTAGAAATAACCAGATCTGGGGAAAAAAAAAAAACCACACACACAAAAATAAATCAAACACCCACAACAAACAAACAGCCTCCCCCAAAGATCAATATTAGTGTTTTGCATCATCTTATTCTTTACAAAATGTTCCAGGCACACAGTAGTCAGGTCTGCATAGAATTTGAAACATCAACATATGCAAAACCCAAAAGTAAAAGCAAATGACCACTACTTTAATGTATACAAAATATTCATTTATGCTTTAAATAACTGAGAAAACTTTCAAGATTTTTATCAGCAGAGTGTCTTTGGAAGCAGCTAAGAGAAATACCATAACTTACTAAAAAAGCCCCATCAATTTAAACTACAGCGGTCAAGAAGTTACACAGAACAAGAGCAAGATGAACTCAAAGACTGAATTTTACTGGGAATGATTTATTTGTACACAAGCCTATTAAGTAAAGAAATGTGCAGTTATATCCCAAAATTTTCTGCTAAAGAAAAAGAGAAACAAAATTCTCATTTTATTTTAATTAAGAACACAAACTTAGTTTGGAAAAAAAAATAGTAGTGTTCTCCAATTTTTGTGCTTCCTTTAGAGGCAAATACTGTATGTTTCTGCTTACTACATTTCCACTGAGTAAATATGATAAAATTTTCTACCAAGCACATTTAAGAGAATTCCTTGGAATTTTCCAATAATACTAGAGAAAACTCATATTCATAGAGATCCTGAAGATGATATTTTGAAATTTCAGTTGAAATCCTTTTACCACAGGAACAATATTTATTTTGTTTTTAAATCTATCTGCCTTAACAACTCTAAACTTAATTTTTAAACTTCCTCAGCACACCCATTTATCAGTTGCCCCAAAGGACCACCACCTGAGATCAAGGCACTACTAAGTCTGAAACTTCTGTAAAGTGACTCAAAAGCTTGATATTTCTGAAAATCAGATTAAAGAGCTGCTGTGTGAAAAAAACCCAAGATCTGTGGAATACCATTTTTGTCAATAATTATGTGGTAGGAAGGTTATTAAAAAACCCAGAAATTATCAAACTAATAAGGGTTGCGAATGGTAACAAAGAAAGCAGCTGACAGTTCAGTAGCAAATACATATTTTGATGGGGTTTTTTGCCAGATCCACAGTACCTCTGGGAAGTATTGATTTGCAGCTTGTAAAATCCAGTGCTGCATTTTGACACAGTTCCAACACAATGCAGAAAAACAAAATCAAATTACCACGGTCTTATCTGTTTTGTTTCCATACAGACATGGACAGAACCACATTATATAAATTATGAACTTTTCATAGTTGCATCTTCTATGTTTTAAGGTTTACTTGGATACTTGGAATGTTTATGCAGAGAAAGGCTGCATGACTGTCTCAGTGAGATTCAGTAACCTAAACAATTAACCAACTCTGTCTTCCCACAGTTTGGAAGAAAGCCTATAGTAAGGTCAAAGAAACAAATCCAGGTCTTTCAGGGCAAAAAGCTAACTTTGAAAATTATACTCATTCTTTAGTCCATCTCACTATCGATTCAAGAAGATTCAGCAACTACCTTAGCAGACTGACATATCAATTTCCATAGTATGACAGGTTTGGGGGTTTTGTAATACTGTGGAAAAAAACCACCAGTTTAAAAATTCCCACACTTAGACCACAGTCCCTTGAAGCAGCTGGGAACCTTACTCCTAATACACATATCAAAATCCAAACACTAAAGCCATGGTAACAGAGCAATATGAAATGTGTGATGATCTTATTTCTGACTTAAAATTAAAGATTGAGGTAGTTCAGTCTCATCGCACAGTCCCCCCTAGGTGGTTTGGAGAGCAGCGAAGAAAGCACACCTCTCCTTTGTGCTTCCTCACTTAAGACTTTAAACCCTCCCTAACTCTTTCCAGCCAACTGTGTCTGTTTAGAGCAGATTCTGCAGTTACTTCCTGTCACAACTACAGTTCTTGCCAACTTGTGTTATCCATGGCTCAGGAAACAGATAAATAGGATACAGAGCCTTTCACCTCTAGGTCATCAGTTCAAATGTAACCCGTGTTGGTAAGGACCAAAAGTTGCTACCAATAGATGGCTTTTTGGATTCCTCTGCCAAAATCCATTTCATCTGCACAAACCAGTACGTATTTCAGACCCAAAATCAAGCATTATCTTAAAACAGGTCTGCCATGGAGAAAAGGAAATAAAATTCCAATTTTATCCTATAACAAATATCCCCTAAACATATATAACATCCATACTTTTGTCTTCCCTTCCTTTAAACATTAGAATTGTGAGTTTTACTCATGGTGCAAGACTGTGAGACAATGGAATAATGAAAATATATTCTAAAAGGGTGCAAGCAGAGAAAGTTAAGATGCCTTTTTATAAAGAAGACCAACAAAAGCTTTGCTGCATTAACAGTGAAGGTTTATGATAAAAACTATCTTTCTCTTAAATAAACACTCCTCATTGCTTCGTTATGACAGGGATTGTGAATGCTCCTCTCTGACTCTTCCAGAAAAGCTTCACAGCAAAATTTAGGAAGATCAGTTTTAAAATCCCTTGTATATACACACATCAACTATCAGGTCTTTGCACTAACACTATGGATGTCCTTGCTATTGCTCAGTCTCTTAGTAGTGATAAAGGCCAGGATACATGCACACCTCAGATTGCTGCCTGATGAGCCACAAAGAAATTACCATTTGAATCACCTGCAAGCTCCATGGGAGCTGTAGACTATATCATAGCGAATTGTAAGTCACAGGCAAAGTAGTAACTGTAGCACAGCTAATGAAAGAGTTACCTGAGCTGGAGCAGTAGCCTGCAGCAGAGTCTAAGCCTTCTGCACTCCACGTGATTTCAAGGTATGGTACATCAAAGGTATGGAATCTCCCCTTTCCCTTAGATCTTTTTATGGTATGACAATGACATGTCCAAACCCCTCAATTCAGGAGTCCTTTGACTTTTCAGACTTCCTGTCTGGCAACTCCTTCCACAAGAAAATTTAAGATCTGAGTATCTTAAAAAATAGAAATTTAGTTCTAGACTTAAAGAGTACTGATGGTTTCTCAGAAAGCACATCAGCCATCAGTGGACTTAACAAAACCAGTAGCAACTACAGAGTCAAAATGCCAAAAGCCATCATTTATCTCACCTAAATGATCTTTACATGATGACATTAGAAACTATAACTTCCTTTGCAATTCTAAAACCGGGATGCTGCTTGCCTTGCCAGAAAGAGCACGGGAAGTGCAAAATGCAGGCCCTGATGCCAGTGTTTCCATTATTTTCAGTACACTAAACACAGCACACTCCACAGAAGACCTTGCAAAGGGAAGCAGTGCGATTCAGACAGCACACGCTTCAGTCTGTGCTCTGACTGGAGTAGCAAGGGCACTGGCCTGTTTACATCTTTCTGCTGAGCTGCTCCAAGAACACTGCAATGACATGTTGCCAGCTACTCTAAGCAGTTGCCAAACCAATGTCCTGTTTAGAGGAAATAGTGCATACTAGTTAAGCTGGTAAGATCTACCACACAGCTTCATATACAGCAAGTTTTAATTGTTGTAAGAGACGGCAGAGTGCCATAGCTATTAAGTTGTTCTTAAAGCTCTTATATTTCCACAGAAGACCTCCAAGACAGCCAACATGCACAGCCATCACACAGCACATACATCACTGTCAAAGATGTATCAGATTTGCTGCAGTGTTGATTGATCTGATGTGTACAGTTGATCTGAAGCATTTAGGACATATCTGCACATAGGCTTTAGAGCTGATTTGGTCACACACAGTGGCTGCTGCTGAGGGTTTTCAGATGTCCAGCAGTATGGCAAGAGGTATTGGCTACTCAGAAACAGAAATCCAGACAAATAGTCCAAAAGTAAATCTAGATTACATAGCAGCCTGCAGACAACTGACTATGCACAGCTAGTTCCAAGTGGAAACAGTCTGGTCCAGGCAGACTTGTCAACAGGAGCTCACTGCAGTGATGCCAAGTGCACCGAGGCACTGACAACAATCCTGAATCCAGAGAGGAAAGGCGTGGAGCAATCAGAGTGACTGAGAAGCTATGAAAAGCACGCAGAGATGAAGGTGGCAGTGATGCCATAGAAATTATGAATAAGAAAACAGCAGCAGTGGTATTCCTGGGGCGAGTGTGCAAGGTGTAACAGCCCCAGTGGGATTGAATGACAGCCAAAGCAGGGGGCAGGGGCAGCCAAGCTGCCAAGAACTGGGGATACTGAGGCTACAGCAGCAGTGAGTGGCTCTCTAAGAAGATGAAAAGTAGAGATACAATAGGAAGGAGCAGCTGGTCATGTACTAGTTATAAACTATTATGCTAGCAACTAATTTTTAATTATGGTTTGATTTTTTTTAACAAGTCAATTTGTCATGGAGGAAAAAGCACCAAAAACACCCACACTTCCTGCACTTCATTCTCGTAGTCCCATTTACACAAAAGATGAGCACAGAGATACCAGATAGGTCTCAAGAAAGATATATGGAGTGAAATGTCCTTTCTTCTTGGATTATGAGTTTTATTTAAATATATCATAATAAATTATTCAGATGCTAATGTACTCTGAAAGATCTTTTGCCCCTAAGGACCGTACTTTTCTTGATTCTTAAATTGCTTTGAGTAAGAAAAGCCAGTAAACTTTACTCCATGTTTTATAATCAAAATTTCACTACATGTGGTATCTATTTAAGTAAACATTATTTTCCATGGCAATCCCTAAGGTCCTAGAAGTTCTTTATATTTAATATAGCATTTGTTCACTTGCAGTGATGTTCTTGAACACAGAAAAGGTATTATGAAGACTACACATACCAAGCTACAGGACTTAGAATACTTACTTGTCTACATTAGTGTTTGCTGTTCTATCAGCTTACTTACAAATACTGTATTTTTTTTCTCATAGAAATAAGGTCACTCACCTTTTTACATTCATCTGTTCTTTTAGTTTGCTGTACATTTCCAGCACTACATAAAAACAAGCAGATTAACTCATGAATCTCATTGTGGCTTTAGTTAATAAAAGAGGAAAATATAGATTGTAAAGGACAAAATTAGAAATAGTAAAGGATATGCTAAATTTACATTATTTAATTCCTACTGTAACACAAATGTGAAAAAACTAGCAAAAAATATGCTAGATGCAGCTCAGAAAGCAAAACACTGAACTCTTAACAGCTTTTAAATAAAAAAGAATTAAGATTGAACAAAAGAGGCAACACTATACATATCAAGCATATTCATTCACTTACTACATACAATAGCCTTATGTGCGTTACCAGTCCATGACCTGTCTCCATAAAAAGGCAACAGTACCACCTACTGTACTTGTAACAGGTCAACAACAAGACCTCACAAAGGAGAACTCTCAAATCTGCTTTATGCCAATATCACAAACAGGATAAAACCCTTATAGAGCTGTGTGCAGCCCTACAACATCACCTTTCTGAAACATTTAGGGCCCTTATTTTTATTTTAAAAAACCCTGCAATGACACAGAGCTAAAAGCACAATTTGGAAAGAGCATCACTAGTATTTTCCCCAGCATTCAAACATTAAATTTCACCCTCTTAAAAAACAAATTCATTGTTTATCATATTAAAAATATCAGTTCATTTAAAGCTGTATGCAGCTACATTGTTTGCACTGTTTAAATCTGTCTCACTGTCTTCTCACAGCATCATAACTGCTCTATGTCAAATACGGTAAAAGACACGGAATCCACATGTTGACATCCTTTGAAAACCTATTAATTCTTTCATTAAACTGGATGTCACAGGACCGCAACTTAAAAGAATAAAATTCTTTTCCATTTGGCTGTGGTGACTTTATTTAATTTGCCATCATATTTAGCTATAGGTCACTCACCTGGAAGACACAACTGTAGTTTTTCCACAACTGTTGTAATATTCCGCTGTTGAACTCTACATCGGATTATTTCCTCTGTTTGGGCTATCACCTTAAAGGTTTGGGGTTTTTTTAAAAAAAGAAAGAAAATCACATTTAAATTATGCAAACAGATTTATTTTGCTACAAATATTCATAATGCCCATATAGGAAGCACCATTTTCTCACCTCTTTCCCAGCATCCTGAAGCCTTCGGTTGGTATCAGTAACTTGGACCTTAAAAATAATTTCACCTTTGTTAGACAAATATGCATATATTGCCCTGATGTGACTGCTCACCCTTGTAATCAGATCATGCTTCCTGAGAAACTTAGAACAAAGAAATGCAAATTCAAATTAACTCTACAGCTTGAACTTGAACTTTTGATCGCAAAGGGCTTTTGTTAACTTCAATTACTTATGACAGTTCTTTCTAACAGATTCTGTGGCAAACTTCTCAAATTTACTTGGGATTTTTGAACTTTCCTTGTTTCTGTAGGTCTGTCAAACAATTCAAATCATTGACCCAATTGACCACTGGTCCCTTTTTGATAACCTCAATGAGCTCTATGGGCCATTCATTGTCTGTAAGAAATGGTGATTGCATTTTATGGTAATTAAACATTCATACTTTGCTGAATGCAAACACTGGGTGGTTGATTAACATCAAACGTGGAAATCTCCAAACCACAGCAACATTTTAATGCTGCAGGTGCAGGCAAAGCTCAACCTCAGATTTTCCCACATAGTAAGTGACTCATTAGGTCATCATAATAAGGAAGCACATTCTAGTTTATTAAAAATCTCATTAATTTCTGAACAAAGATGCTCAATGACCTCATTGATGCTGTATTTGGTCTCTTGTTATCTGAATATCCTTTATATAATGCTCTTCTAATCATAACCTCTGATGAACTATGCTCATTTTGTCTGGTGTGCACATTTTGCTCTCAAAAGTGTAAAGAGAGCTAAAAGGGACGGATCTCATAATTCACTATTCTGCATTCTGATCTGGGAGTAAATCTTGGTTCTCATATCTTTGGAAAACTACTAACACCACCAACTCTCCTGCTCATTACATAGTAAAGAACAATTTTTTTTTGCATGCATAATTGTGCACTAGAAAAATTTATTTTTCTAATAAAGATTTTAAACTTTTCTGAGGTCAGACACAGAAATGCATGCCTAGAAAAAGACCTATTTAAGAAATACTGCAGTTATCATTTATTATTCTTTGCCTTCTGAGAAAGCCTTTAAAAAGGGCAAAATAGTTTTGGCAGCATTTTCTGAAAACATACATTAAAAAAATCAGAATTAGACCTAATGAAGTATTCAGCTGTGTAAATGTAAATTACTGTATCAGGCAACACAGCTCTAATCACAAGTCCTATTCAATCCACTTTTAAAAAATTGCTGCAAGCATCAGAGTGTATGTGATAATCACTGTGTTATTCTTCAGTAGAAGAGTCCAGTTCCTTCTCTGAAATTCAAAGACAAAACACAAAACTCTGAAAAACTCGTTCCTTACCTTTAATTTTTCTGCATCAGCCCTAACTTTAAGAAGTTCTGTAATAGCATCCACAAAGCCCTGATGGTGAAAATTGCACATCTTTTCTATCTCTCTGTCATGGTTACGTATGCAGGCATCAAGTTTTTCCATAAACTTCTGATGTGCATTTGGTTGGTCATCATATACAGACCTATTAAATACAAATAAGAAAATCAAAGTTTACTTTTTCCCCAGGTTGAAAATAGTACACAAGGATCTTTATTGAAATGTCTCTCTCTTAAAAAGAAAATAAAAGCAACCAAACTTGATTTTAGAGTGGCATCATTTGGTGGATTCACTCCACCAAAATCAGCATTTAAAAAGCAAGAGATGGCGCAAGACTGAGAACTGAACCCAGCCTTATGGCATTAATCCAGGTGCTTAACCAGTTACATCATGGTTGACCTGAGCCTCACTGCTCTGTTATTTATGCCCTAATGCTCAAATATGGGTACAAAAGAATCAGTTTCTCCAACCACCTCAAATAGCATGGATCACTTTTCCATCAAATTCCGCTCTTTGCTAAATATAAAGAAGTGCAAACATACAAATTTGCTTTTCTGGTATTCCTAACACCAGAGTTATCTAACTAAATCAGGGTGGGATGCTTCCAGGCAGAATGACCGGAGCACGGTGTGGCAGCAGCCAGAGCCCTGGCAGAAGGCAATCCCCAAGGCTCCCTGTCTCTGCCTGCCCGCATCCAACAGCTTCCAGAGCAAAACTGTAACACGCACACGCCTGAGGCTGCTGCCTCAATGGGATCCAACTGTCAGAATGGGCTAGAACCAGGTCTTTTGGCCTATTTTACTGATTGTTTGAATAGTACACTTAAAAATCTCAAGCAGGAAACACGTCTCCTGGAGAAATTACTGGCGTACCTTGTTGAGCAGTGTCAGAAATAGAAATCTGCATGGAAAAATGCTCAAGCATGAGAGTGAGCGAAGGAGGCAGACAGGAATTTAAAACTTTAGACTTTGGACAAGGAAGCAAGAAAAGAGGTATTACACAGAACTGTACTGGAAACCAAAGGTATGAAATCTCCCAGCAAATGAAAGTCACAGACGGTTCCAAAACTTAATTATTTAATACAGCAACAATAGTAAAGACACGTAATTTTTGAAGCAGCTTTTCAGATAGAAAGGGAGTGGCAATATGAGGATGATGTAGTGATACATATACAAACATGTTTGTACTGTGAATGATGAGTGCTAAAAAATAAAAGGGATCAAAAACATTTAAATTGCTTTTTCTTTCATAATTTCCTTTTATAATTTCAAAGTTTTCTCCAGAAATTTTTAAGAAGCTTCTCTGAAAAAAAAAAATCTAAAAAATTTTTTAAAATCTTAAGATGGAGGAAAAAAAGGCTTAAGTTCCAAGGGTCTCAGCGCTGTTTGTAGAAGTACAGTCTTAAGTTCAACATGCAGGCAACAACAAATCAAAGCCTCTCAACTCTTGAGTAGCAAGAAAGTACCTCCCTCCCAGACTTCAGAGAGATTTACCATACTCCTCAAGATCTTCTTTTCTAACCAGACATCCGGGCTCTGCCAAGACCTGGGGTCATCATCAATGCATTCAACAAACCTATAGCTTGTGTCTGACAAGAACTTGACCTTTCAATGAAGAAAAGGGTGTAGAATCTTGTAACTAGATTCTTCATACTTTTTGAGTTTGACTTTGCATAAAATACTCACGCAATTGAACTTAGGGACATAACACAGGCAATATGCTGTCCTATGTGTCTAAGGAAGAAAGGCAATTGCTTACAGTCTGCTAGTTACTGTTATTTTCCCTGATATTCCTAGAACACCCCCTTTTGCTTATGATAGGACAATAAGGCTATGGTACTGAAGGCAGGTTCTTTCCTCCAAAGGGCACCAGGAGAAAACAGGATTGTTGACCCATGAAGTCGTTTACCCCTCACCATTTCCACCACTCCAGTTTGAAATGACAGCTGGAAGGAGCAAATGTGTGCCCATCAGTCCCTCCTCCTGAGGTTCCTGCCTGACTGCCTGAAAGGGAACCCTCTCTAGGCTGCCCAGGATGACTGAGGTTTAAAGGGCCATGGTGAAAGGTCTCGAGTGACCCACATCTCCCCGTGGAAAAAACCTGCATGCAGAACCTGGTGCTGGCTGGAGAGAGAAGCAGCATCCTGGCATGGAAGGAAAGAAAATGCGAGACACAGTCAACACTGAGTGAGCTCTCATTAAGCAACCTAATGTTCTGCATCTGATGACACAGGGTGCAGCATGTAGACCATATCACTGTTACCTGTAAAGAAATGGGTAAGGGACGCAAAAAAGGTTCAGTGACTGATGTTGTAGTGCTCCAAAATACACAGTACAAGCCGGTTACGTGAGCGCTGCTCTGTCTCCATAACAAAAGGGTCAGAGACGTCAGAACCTACAAGGTGAACATAAAAGGATATCCACCTGTCTCCAGAGTTCCTGAAGAAGTGAAAGAGATTAGGAGGATCAGATGCACTAGGTAGTGCCTGCACAGATACTAGGTACACATGAGCCTCCTCTGAATGGACTGGACTCACCATCTATACTGCACTGTATGCTAAACCAAAAAAAAAAAAAAAGTTCAATTTATTACTACTTCCTTTAGCCTTTTTGTTTAGGGGTGGAAGGAGTCTCCAAGCTTAGGTTTTAGGACAACATCAAGTGTTGTCAAAGGGAAGTGAGAAAGGAGCATCATTATCACAAGGATAGACTTCCACCTATCGTCATGTGCTCAAACTAAGTTGTTTGTGCAATGTAAGCATAAATGGAAACAGCAGTAAAACACAGTGAAGCAAATACACCTAAAATGAGAATAAGACTCCAAAAAGATGGTGCAAGAGGAACTCCACACTTGAGCTGGTAGGACCAAACTTTCTCTGGTGGTTGCAATGCACTGTGTTTTTGGATTTAGTTACTGTCTGATGATTTGGGGGTATCCAGCAGCTGCCTTGACAACTTTTTAATCCATTTCAGATCAGCCAACATCATCAGACATGCTGTTAAAATACTGACAGAAGTAAATCATTTGGGATCAGAAGATTTCTCTTTAAAATGTTATCAAACAATTCCAGACAGCACAGCCAGAAATTCTGGAAGCATGTAAAATGTAGCATAGGCAATACAGTAATCACTGTTATAAAAATCAGTGTTTATTATGTTTTCCTCAATGTTAAAGTTACTTATTATTAAGTTTAATGATAATAGAGTACTTATTTTTAATCTCAGGGGTATTATCACAGTATTTAATTCAAAATTATACAGGGAATAAACGTTCAAAAGTGGGGGGAGAAATCAATACTGTGTACATTCCAATGCATTAGCCAAGATTACCCTGCCTTCTTAAAATAATAGTTACTATTTCATGTTTGATATTGTGCCCTTTTCTGTAAAGATACTAATAAAATTGTGATCTGTGATCTAAACCAGTAGTTTGACAGAGCTCCCTAAAATGCACTAGGAGTATAAATTCCATATTAATTACCTATGTAGACAGCTCCATCTTGTGGGAACAACAACAAACCAACCCTCTTCAGCGCAGTAGTGAAAAAGCTTCTGAGACAGAACTGCCTACTTTCACAGAAATAAATCATCAGTATATTTAAAAGAAATCCACACTTTGTATCACAACTTCCTGTGAAGAAATGATACAGAGACGATGAGAAGAAGATGAATTAAACAAGTTTACTAACTTCCTTAAGATGCTGTACTGTTAGGACACTACACACCTGCTATTTCAGGGGCTTCTGAACCAAGTCTGGCCTAAAGCACTGGCATTTTTGAAAATGTAAGTGTACTCTAGAGAGCCATGCCATCTCTGGCCATGGACAGAAACTGGGCTTTTTCTCAACTCTGCAAACACAACTGAGACTATACACACCTGATTTACGCACTATGGAACATCACACACTGTACAGCACAGTTTATTTCTGATACTGAAGCTTATTTTCCATATACGCATTTCAAAGATTACCTACACTTACCTAAATAAAGTAACTGCTACCTTTGATTAATTATCTGAAAGTGTGCATTTCAACAGATAATGGCACTGCAAGCAATCCTGACAGGAATTCTGCACTTTTTGGACTTAAACTATCAGGGAGACAAATCGCCATATTGCAGAATCGCGGAGAGAGACATGAAAGCATCATAGAGATTATTCTTTTAAATTATAAGACAAAATTAACAGAATTTACAACACACACACACAGAATTCTACTGGAAAGAGGGTGAGGATGTAGTAACCCTTCCAGCCCCATTTCTTCAGGAGATGACTATTACATGCAAATATGTCTACCCTAAAAATCTCTCACTGTAAATTGCTTCACATACATCAGTGGGAAGTGCCATAAAAAGGGGAAAACACACCTAAGATACCAAAAGAATTTTTACATGTGTAATATACAGGCCTTTGAATTTTTGTTTATACAGCTCTGAATTAAGAATACCAAGGATCCTCTTTAGGTTTCTGGGCCCCTGAACTGGATGCTGGTGGTCTGAAATGCAGCAGAAATCTGAACTGCGTCAAACTGAAAGATGTCATCAGTTTGTATTACAGTTGCTTTCAACCTCTGATATACACAGCTACAGGAACCTGTAGATACTTGTGACTGATTCATACCACGAAAGTCTGACAAGAAGGGGTTTTTTCTCAGTATGAGACTTCAAGCTGGGGGGAAAAAAAAAAAAAAGAGAAAATCACTCACGTTGGAGACAGAAGTTTGGATTTGATTTTGGCACCAAAAACCCCCAAAACAACACATCACCTTAATTTTCAGTCTGGAATGAGAGAACAGTAACTTGAGTGACTACTCAGATATCAGTACTGAGAATCAGAGATAGGACCAGGTACTGTTATCTTGACTAATGACGGGGTAAGCAGGGAATCCATGAAGAGCGCAAGCAGAGCTGGATGACTTTTCAAGTAATGTGTAGCAGGTCATCTGTCTGTTATTTCCCAGAATTCTGTATATAAACAGAGGGACTTTTTTCTGACTCATCCCAACAACTGGACAATGTAAGTCATATTAATGCCAGACTAGGTAAAAAGAAAATGCAGAAAGTATTTGTAAGAGAGAAAAAAAAAATTAACTAGCAATACTTAGAGACTAATCTAAAGGACAAAGATGCCTCAGTCACTGGATCAATTTTATTGTAATAGGCATATTTTGACCTTGATCTGTTTTACCAGGTAAGCTGAAGGGAGAAAGACAAGCATAAACAGATCTGAACTCAGCTCCGCCCTCCCAAAAAGAGAGAATTTTAAGACATACAACCATTTAAAAATAAGCGAACAAACAAAAAACCCCAAAACATCATTACTTTACACCATAAAAAGCTTCCCTAAAATTTTTACTTTCAAAACTGAAATACAATATGAAAATAAGTATTTAATAGGTCTTATTGACGACTTCTTGTGTTTGCATGCAAAACTACATTGAAGCACCAGAGGGCACCATTCTATGCACAAAACCACCAGCTGTTAAGTAAGCAAAAAGGCTCATCTCCAGAGAACTAAAATTTAGCCAAGAATTATGAAACTTAACATTCCAAGAATTCCACTTGACCCTTCAAAACATAATATTCATTTTAAAAATCAATTATCCTGAAATCATCTGATTTATTCCATAATGTCAACTCCGCACATATGTATTATCACTCTAAGCCACTATCACAGATGTTTTCACAAACGGTTACAGTCCCACTTCAAAAGTATATTTCTGCTATAATTTCACATAAATATGCCTGCACATGCAATTAGGATGTATGTCCTTAAATGCCTGAGTGTGTAAACGGGATTAAAAGAGGATGAGCATTTCACTAAGGAGGAGGGAAATAAAAAGTCACATGCAAAAAAAAATAAATTATCATATAAGCCCAGGAATTAATTTAATACATTGACTGGACAACTGAAAAGGCAGGCAAAGGAAGTACATTCAGACTAGTAAGTGTAAAAGGAGAGGATCCTAAAAATATTTTTTGAAAGTTCAGCAAATAACCCAAATTTGCTTTTTCTCTCCTCATCCCCAGTCTTCACATCTTTATCTTCTTACTAGAAAATTACAATAACCAGAAACATAAATACAACTTCTCCTGTAATCTATTTGTTTTAGCATGAAAAAACAGATTGCAAGAACAATCAGAATCAGAACTAAAGTAGTTTTGTCTCATTTCTATGGCAATAGCTGTAACTTTCCAGTGGGAAGCAGAACTGCTCAGGAACTCAGGTTCCAAGGGGGAAAAAAAAAGAATGTTAAGAATTTCTTTTATTAAAAACAAAATCTCCATACTTTCGTATGAAAATAATGATTCGGAAAATAATATGAGTTCCTGGTTGGTGATAACTAACCCTGTGATTTAAAAATCATTACTGAAACAGTCTGTTAGATGAAAAAAAAAAATATTTAACAAATCCCAATTTAGTTTTTAAAAAATCTATTATTTCTTTAAGGTTTTCGACTTTGTTTTGTGTGTGCATTTGTTGTCTTAAATGGGTAATGATTCAATTGTTAATTGCAATCCATATTCAGAAGAAACAACTCTGAGGTTATGGAGTATTACTATAAAGTTTTGAGTGAATAATAATTCTCTTTCTAATCATTTACAATAATAGGTTCTAACAGCAGCAAAAGCTTTTAAAACAGATCACCTATTTTAAAAATAGCCAAAAACCCCCAGAAAACTGAGAAAAAAATACCAGTCTTTTTACCCGATGAAGCAGCTCATTAATGACGTGCCACCCTTCCCCATTTTCACACCTCCCCAACCCATCCATTCTGTCCTATTTCTACGATGAATTGCAGGTTTCCCCACCCCTCCCTACATTGCCACCCAGTCGTTAATTTCCTGATTACACAAGACATATGAAGCAATTAAGAACTGTATACACACATTCCTTTCAGGATACTGACAACCACTCAGTAAGTGCCAATCACTTACAACTTCATGAATTCTCTAACAACGACAGGAATTACACATATCTGTACGACACTTCTACAAGTTTGACACAGAGTGTAAGTCTGATCATGCAATTTCTGACCTGCAACAGATGCAAGAGAAAAAAACTCATTTGTAGAGCTTCAGATTTAGCGGGGGG
>VWZF01003190.1:1969828-2078894 GCA_013396755.1 Sclerurus mexicanus
GGAGGGGAATTAACTGATCACTTTGATCAATTAAATGAAGGCACAAAAAAAGTAAAAATAGAAACTCAGCCATACACTTTTTATTCAATTTTTCAAAGTAATATTTAAAACAAAACACAAATATACACAAGTAAACCAACTCTCAAATGAAGACTCTGTGCTTATGGAAAACAATGTTTTTAGAATTTATATCATGTTACCAATGCCAATTTTGGCTGTCCTGATGCTAGAGATGCTCTCAACTAGCTCCCATACACACACTGCAAGAGGTGGCCCATTAGGTGTTTGTTCTCTCTCTCTATTTCCCCTTTCCTTGAAAAAAAATAACAACAAAAAAAACCAAACAAACAAAAACACAAAACAAAACAAAACCCCAACCAAAACCACCACCAACAAAGAGATATCTTAAATAACATTATAGAATAAAGTAATATTTACAGTTCGAATTTGCATTATGAGTTCAGTGGGATCAGTGCAAGCACAAAACACTGACAACACAAATTAAGATTCTGCCCTTAAAACAGACCTGTCACTATGACTATAACCATGGCATCCCTAACCATGATACTGTATCACACACCCTACTTAAGCTGCAATTTCACAGGAAACACTGCACAAACTTCCTTTGTCCTACGACACACAAAGATATTTTCTGTTTACACAAACTGCAAACTTTGTAGGGATTTTCCATGGAGCAATTTCATATAGGTTGCTGCATACACCCTAAAAAGCTTTATAAAATAATGTCCAGGTGTTTCCTGTAATTCAACTGCAGTTATGGTAATAAGCACATTTCTTAAAACCTAAGCAGCCTTTCAATGTCAGGCACTACCAAGGGTCCAGTTCTGCCATTCTTACTAATAATTACATTTCACCTCTCTATTTAAAAGATCCTATTACATGCCAGAACAATGCAGAACTCAAGCTATGGCCTAATCAGAGAAAAGATTTTATTAATCTTAGTTTAGCTGTTATGCTTCGCTTGCCTGGTTTTCCTGGATGTGCAATTTCTGTGAATTGTTCTCACTAATAGTATCCTGTTTCTATGAGCAGGAAAGGGCTGAGTACAGTTTGTTAGTTAACATTACTTCCTATAAGCAGGGTCCTTGTTCTGTAGTAGCAGCACTACAGCAGTCATTGTTCATGCTGGATAAGCAATGGATCACGCTGATGGCTGTTAATGGACATCCTCTGCAGTGAAACATGAACTGATAATCAGTACACCCAGATTTGCAATAGACTTCCTCCTTCCTGTTTTTACACTGCTGACCAAGGAGATGCCTCTTCCTGCTAAGCCTTTGTGCGACTTACTGATGTATGAAGCAAGAAACTGAAAAACAAGTGCTGCACTAACATTTTTTTTCTCATTTTGTGTTGTAACAGTAGATTAAAAGACAGCAAAGGAAACAGCCCCTTCACTCACTTTGGTACTGGCTATTGCCACGTAATGAAATGCCAAGTTTGGCGATCTGTTTCATAGACCTAAATGGATACAAGTGGATGTAGTTGGACTCCATGTTATTTCATAGAGAATAAAGTACGAAACTGAAGACCATATAACAATATTCTAATTTTCCCTTAATGTTTCTATAGACTGTTTGTTACATAAATTGTTGCATTTTAGTAGCAATGGATTCATTTGTAAACCAAATAGTGAGCTTCTAAGTTCTTTTTAAAAATTGCATCAGATTTCTATTACACGTCCCAGAAATAATTAGCCACCTCTTGCTAATCTATCACCTTTATCTGGAGCACTTGAGACATAGTCTTCAACATAAATACATACCAATTGTTCTGGTAGACAAAATCCTTATGTCAACAATTTCATATGACTCTTCAGGATATATGAAATAGAACAGAACATTTAATGTTAGAAATGTGTAAATGTATTATTTCAACAACCTTTGAACACCAACACTACAGATGTAAATACATTACTTCAAAAATTCAAGAAGTTCCAGATTAAATAAAATATCCAGTAACTTAGAAGTTTCAAGATCAATTGGATTAAGAATGTATTCTATTCAATGCTGATCAAACCAGACAATTCTTTGATGTGTCACATTCCTCTGCAAACATATAAACAAAGCATATATTTTGCAATCATCAGATATTATTCACTTTTTGTTAACTCTATGAGCTCAGATAGCCTATACATAGAAAATCATTATATATTTAACTCATGCAAAACAACAGCCTGTACTACACATGCTTTGCACATCCACCAGGATCACTGAAGAAAAGATGACTTCTAAAAAAAGTCTGTTTTCAATTCAGAAGCTGAACTGAAACTAACTCACAAAGCTTCTCTCTGTTAGGAAACAATTAAGAGTGTTGAAGCCACTGACTTACTCCAGTCCTCTACCTGCTCTATAAACACTGAGAAAATCTGTTAATTTCTTAGGGAAAGGTGACTCTAGCACACCACATAAACTGTATCAAAAGGATGTAGCACACATTGGAGAACTGCTTACAGCTTCCTAAGTTTATGAAACAAAACAGAACAAATATACAGTAAAAACAATATCTACTATGTTTCCTTTAAGATGAAATTAACTTAAAGTAAAACGCAGAAGAAAATGTTGCCTTGATGAATAAAAAGGAGTAAAGAGCCTTCAAAGTCACTCTATGCATAAGGAAATGTGCAAACTGTAAGAGCCCCAGTGAGAGCTGCTACCAACTGAAATATCTAAATGCCTGTAATAGAAAGGAGAGCGTACTGAAATTGAAGTATGTGATACTTGAAAGTTGAAAGCTTCTTTTTGAAGCTGAAATGTCTCAAAAGTATCCCCAAGGTGGATATACAAAGTATATCCATTAATAATTTTGTATTACTCTGATTCACAGGAGGATTGCAAGCTACACTCACTGCAATTTTGCAAGCAAATTACTTTCCCTAAGACGCAGTGAAAATTCCACTCACAGTATTAGAACTGAACACTTTTCTCATGCTATATCAGAAAAAAAAGAAAAAAAAAAGAATCTCCAGCATGTTTTAGGTCTTCTCTGTCAAATTCTTATGTCTTTCCATCAAGGCTGATGTACCCTAAAATATGCTTCCTTCCTTCTTAATACCTCTGTCAGTGATTAAGTTCCCTACTAGTTTGGTATTACTGGCAAAGGTTGAGGTACCAGAAGGGCTTCAGCCAGGCTCCAGGAGAGATCATTAACATCTTCCTGCTCAGGGGACAGTTTGTCAGGTGTACAAACAATTCCACAGTAGATTCCACATGTACAAGATGAGGAAGAGATGCATTGTGGAACATAATTTAAGTTGAACATCAAACTGAACATTTTGTCATTGTTATACCAAGGTCTGTGGTGACAGGGATTAGATTTGGGCATTTCAACCATCACCAGGTAATAGCCAGAATGACTGGCAACAGCAAGATTTTATAACTAGCTATAGCAAGTCCTTCAGTAAGATAAAATTGCACGTGATTACTTGATGCTGATGCAGAGCTAGGTTGATGTTTTTGAACAAGTTATTACTTAATAGTTTACTACAACCCATAGAAATAGTTTCCCATTTGCAAATCCACTCCTGGCATTATCTTAAAAGCATTATTTAAGAAATATTAATCCTCATAGATTTGTATGAACTCATTTTAATAGTATAATACATAAAATGCAACATGACAAAACTTGCTTAATTGAGTCACTGTAATTTCAGCCTTGTATGTGCAAACACTCTGAGCACTTAAAGGCCAAAATCAGACATATTTAATTTAATTATGCTAAGGCTTCTCAGGTAGACATCTGTATTGAGGAAACTGCAAAGTTTCTGAGCAATGGTTTAGCAACACACAAAGAAAGCTGGAGTACAGGCTATGCTGTTTGTTGGCTTTCCAAAAACATCTGCAAGAAAGTAAGTACCCATGTGACTGGCATTCATGAGCAATGCAAAATTATGCACTTCCTATGCACATGGCAGGTCCAAATCTGGGTCACCACACACTAAATAAAATCGGCTTGAGGAAGAAGTAAATGAAGAGATGACAGGAATAAGAACACTTCCCTGAATTTAACTGATGTAAGAGTGCACAAGCATAAGCTGTTCATATGATGGGAAGGCTAAATTTAGATGAAACACCTATTAAGTACACTATTCTAGATCTCTCAGCAGATGACACCTCCATTTTAAAAGCTTTAATGCATTTTGAAACTTGTTTCCTAAACACTGGGACAATTTCAAGCTCTTTGGTAATGCTTGTGAAATTGGAGGGAGCTATTTCAGAACGATTCACACAGGTTACTAGCTAGGTTAAAACTTCGCTTGGCAGTTGCCCATTTGGAAATCACTGCAAGAACTGAGTCAGAAGCTGATGCATGAACACTGACAAGATCAAGATGTGTGATTTGCAGACACACATTTCATGATGAACTTAATCAGCACTGAACCCAAAGATTTTTTCACAACAGAAAAATGCAGTGCAGATATAATTACCCTCAAACAGTTTCAGGCTTTACAAAGAGTTGAGAAGTAATATGTTCAAACTTGTAGCAATGCAAGTGAATCCTCACCTTCTAAAATACTTTTGCCGCCAATGACAAATCTGACTGAAATATCAGGCTAGTCTACAGAAAAATGAGAACTGCAGTTCTGCTCTGAATGCCAGATTAATCAGTCTACAGCGCACACTCTTCCTATGCCCTTTTGACTCTATATAATGGACTAGTAATAAAAAAAATTGCTTCATCGTAGCAATATACATCACACAGACAATTGCTTTATCTGGCTTGCCTTTCAACCTAAACACTTGGAATATCATCAAATCCTCCACCAAGTAATAAAATCTGCAACTGACATTACAATCAAACCTCTGCTTTTTCAGGATACGCTTTCCACAGCAAGCAGGCCATTCTCCTTACTCAATAACAAACCAGTTACAAAACAGGAGTTAGCTATTATAAGGAAGATAAACTGGTATATATGTTTATGTGCTGGTTTGGGCTGGGACAGAGTTAATATTCTTCACAGTGCCTGGTATGGGGCTGTGTTTTGGATTTGTGCTGAACACAAAGTTGATCATATAGAGATGCTGTTATTGCTTGAGCAGGGCTTACACAGAGCCAAGGCCATTCCATGCTGCCATTCTGGGGAGGAGGCTGGAGGTGCATGGGAGGCTGGGAGGAGACACAGACGGGACAGGTGACCCCAACTGACCAAAGGGATATTCCAGACCATATGGCATCATGCTCAGTATATACAGTGGGACATAGAAGGAGGAAGGGGGGGTTGTTTGGAGTGATGGTGTTTGTCTTCCTGAGCAACCATCACGTGTGATGGGACCCTGCTCTCCTGGAGATGGCTGAATACCTGCCTGCCCATGGGAAATGGTGCATTAATTCCTTGCTTTGCTTTTGTGTGCAGCTTTTGCTTTCCCTATTAAACTGTCTTTATCTCAACCCACAGGTTTTCCAGCTTCTACTCTTCCAATTCTCTCCCCCAACCTGCTGGTGGGTGAGTGAGTGGCTGTGTGGTGCTTGACAGCTGGCTGGGGTTAAACCACCACAATATACATGAAAGCACACTCTGTGACCTGATGCAAAAAAGACCACAGCTACCACACAAGGACTTTCCAGTTCTTTTGAGTTACTTTGTAATTTCAGTTTGAAAGGGAACCAGGAATGAAACACATTAACTTGAAAACTGAGCAGGGCTTCAAGACAGACCATTAATAAAGATACAGACTCATTTTCAAATCAATAGCCTGCAATTCAGTAAAAGATTATCATATTGTTTGAAATGGAAATATGTGATCAAACCATTTAGATTCTGATTGAAAGCACTGGCTGATGATCTCAGAGTCCTCTTATGTTTGCTCTATATTTAAAACAAAACTAAGCTATAAACAAAAATGTGAATTGTTGGCTCATATTCCAAAACCAAAATAATAACACAGAAAAATGGCTTTAGACAATCCTACCTGACAAGTAAGACCACAGGGCAAAAATGAGGGCAACCACAATTTGTCATTGGATACCCAATCACAAATCCCAACAGCAAGTACTCAGAAAATGTGTTTCCCTGCCTGCGACTGCGTTAATGCTGTACTATCTTCCCACATTTTGAGAAGTCATTCATACCTCCTATATTACTGCTTACTAACTGCTGTGCTAAAGATACAGAATCACATAGCTAAAGCATGCCTGCTAGTAACACTAATGCATACTTTCAGTAAAACAAGTTGCACTGAGGTTTCAGAGCATTTAGGAGCTTTGCTCATGTGGCTTTGGACAGACCCCTTCAACAGATACAAGAATTTCTCCAAAGTACAAATTACAGACCCCAGCCTGGGCAAAGCATCTGCAGTTGCAAAGTGTACTGCAGCACAGGAAAAAGCAGCAGAATTAGACTCTCACTCCATATTTCTACCCCTGAATTTCCCGAGAGACCTCAGTCAGGAAAGGACAAAATAGTCTTGCTTATTCTTCTAATGATGCCTTACTGAAGTGTGCCTTTCACCTTCAGCTTTTCTGCAACACAAGGACAGAAGTTCAGGATGAACAGCTATCAGTTAGTTGTAACAATTCACCCGTACTCATTTGTGAGTCTCATAACAAATATACATCCAACCTCCAAACTCTGTTTAACCTAAATGAGAAAAAAGCAGCAACATGCAGAAGTGATTATGCTTTGCGGCCGGGTGGCTCGGTGCTGCTTTTACCAGTGCAATGCAGTCCTGGATCAGCAGAAGGTCGCTGCAGCAAACTGCAGCAACAGGCAGAAATGCATCAACCAAACAACTCTGGTGGGTGTAATTCCCACAGTCAGAGACAACAGGCCAGTGAGAAGCCTTCAGAAGAGGCACTCTAGTAATTCTACAAAGGAGTTTCATGACCAGCACAACTTAGAACAACCTAGAAGAGGCTATAACATCTCCCAGGCAACAGCTTGGTGATGACAGATTTCAGGAACAGAGAAGCTGCTAAAACGCATTTTTTCGCTGACTTTTGAGGAGCGCTTTCCGAGCTGCATTTGTGGCTTAAAGCCACAGAGCACAACCCATTTACAGATACATCAACAGACATAACAGCTCCTTATCAACTTCACCTTAGCTACAAAATTGCCATCATCAAGTCCACGTAATTTTTATATTTAATTTTTCTTTTGTATTATTGTTCAGTCATTGGACTGTGGGCAGGGAGGTACTCCTCTAACAGGAGGATCACAGAAGACTGCAGACTCAGTGATGTAATATCATGAGATGAAGTGTTCAGAGGAAGTCTACCATATTCTTACACAATACATTGCCAAGCTAGCATTTAAGAGTTAATAAATTTATTTTTTAAAAAGGCTTTGAAATATTACACATTACCACAAACTCAAAGAGACTTGCAACTATAGGGGACAGTGGCAGAATAGCTTCTATTCTGTTCAGCTACACTTTGACCTATTTCAACCAAATGAAAACTAACCATCAAATAAGGTCAATTATTTTCTTCTGAACAGAACTGATCTTATTAGCTAACCCAGCATGTCCAACTGACTATTCAAGAAGTGTGAAGATGATCTTAAAAACTGACTCTTGAAATTCTGTTAATATGTATTTGTATGGAGTTCAGTGAGGGCCTGAAAGTTTTTTGTTATTAACTTTTTAATTTATTTAGCTTTTTTTGTTTGTTTGTTTGTTTTGAGAGAGAGAATATGGGAATTGTCTTTCTTTCTTTTTATCTTTTCCCATTTCCTTTATAAAGGCTGATAATTCTCCCTGGGTTTGCAAAGCCAAAAAGTATGTATGTGACGTGAAATGTAAGATATTAACAGGTCATATAAAAAAGTGAGAGTGATGAGCCTTTAACAGGTGTTGTCATTAATCTCATTTTGTTAGCCATTAAAGCTAAAAAGATGTTGATAAAAGTGTCACAATCTGATGAAAAAACCCCTAATCCTGGCTTGCTATATGCAGCCTGCCTATTCAATGAAAGGCACATTATACACCTGTTTGTCTCATTTCTAATGATTCAGCATGTGATACTGAATTTAGAGATGCAAGTAAAATACCAGCAATTTTAAATCAATAAATTCGTCCAGTTAAAAATCTGAAAAGAAAATTAATGTAATCAAATCCAATCTCTTCCATTCCATTTCATATTTCTTGGGATGCAGAGCAATCTTGAGGAGCTAACTGACTCTCATAAATAGTAAATAATCCCAATTGTATTAGCTGTACCTTAATTCCTCCTATAAAAGACCTGCATTTCCCATTCCTCTATATGGGTAGATCTCAGCACTAGAAAATCACCTGCAGGATCAGTGTGTACATTGTTTCTTACCTGTAAATTATACACAGAACCATTATATATCAAAAATGCTGTTATTTTTCGTATCATGGGATCAAGTACTGCCTTTCTTGTAGTAGGATAGGAAAATAGCACCCTGGCAGGGGCAGCTATGCCCAACTAGCAAAAAAAACCCTGAAGAAAAACAAGAGCAGAAATGTGTTTCCATGGAATCTACATATGGTCCACAAAAAATATTACACTTCCTTTTTGAAGCGTGGATGTACTAGGAAGACATTAAGATCTTTATATGAACAATTAAGGATAAGTCAGATCTTGCATATCCCTATTACTTCATGCTTCTTTCTTATCCAAACTGCTCACCTCGAGCCCCTTCTTTTGTTCTGCTATTTAAGTAGGTATGTTTGTACTTTATTTCACATGACAATGCTATAAATGTTCTCCTGGCATTACAGACCACAGATTACAAAAACATTCCATTTCACATAATGAAACGAATGTCATTTCAGGCATTACATGAGACAACTGGCTTCAATGGCTTCTGTAACTGAAAATCAATGGATCACTTCATGTTGTAGCCTTATGCAACTGAATAGAATTACTCAATTCATTTCTTTGATTTATATTGTTTAGCAAGTAAAACCTAGATTTCATGCAGAAAATAATGCATCATTTACACTCACGCTTCTGTTCACTGAAATAGATCTTGACATTAGATGTGGGATTTTAGACTTTTCAGTTTCACATAGCAATTCACAAATTGTAACAGACATAGCTGAGCAAATAGCTACAGTTTTGATTTTAAACACTGCTGTTCTTATGAAGTAGCAGCATATTACTGTGATGTTGCTTGGACTTCTTTCAATACACTCAGCCAGGTGAAACTATTCTTTAGCCTCATCGGTTTTTATCTGTAATTGACCACTAGAGGTTAAATCAGACCAACATCCACTTTTTTCCTAAAAATCCTTAAAATCAGCAATGCAAAATTCCCCTACCAGAAAGTCAGCGAGATAACAAGACAGATGAGACACAAGAAGAAAGGACAGGAATATGCAAAGAAATTGAGAAATTAAATGTTTGTATTCATAAAAACTTTGGCACATTTTAAAAGCTAAATATGGATAGGAGATTCATATAGTCCCTTCCCCATCTACACCTGTGGTTCTCACACATGCCTTTTTCTACTGTGTAGCCTGATTCTCTCTCTGTCCTTTACACAGCTTACTCTGATATAAGTCCTATACCAGAAATGGTAGCAAAGCTGCAATTACATTTAATATTTTGTTGCTAAGTTTTTTGTTTTGGTGTGGTTTTTTTTTGAAGACATCAGCTTCAACCTGCCTGGGCATGTTAACAGAAATATGGCTAAACCACCTTCAGGGACAACTCAAGTCTGAAAGCATCTCAGCTAGCCTGAGCTCTCAAATTCTCAAAAGTTAAGCTCCTTGGGATGCTCAGCTTCAGCATCTCTATACTGTATTCCCAGTACCGGCTGTATTTAAGGAACATAAGGGGAGATCAGAGTACAGTTTGCTCCAAGCTGACCTCCAAGACCAGACTGACCTGACAAGCAGTCCCTGTGGACCACCCCACCACACTCTTCATCTGTGCTCTTGGAGGGCTGATTAGTGCCAGCCTGACACAAATGCCCAGACCTTCCATACAGCTCTGGAGGACCCACTGTAGACACATGCAGCCAACCTCAAAACCACTCGCTGTGAAGTGCAAAATGACACATTTCGCATGCAACATACACTTCTTTTCCATCAGTTCTCAGCACTGGGTTCCTCAGCTGTGTACCCTGTGTTCACCCTTTTCCAGCCCTGTCCACGCTCTCCAGCAGGCACCACTGCTGCCCCAGGAAAAGCCAGCAGCACCATGCTCACGGCTTTGCAGCACGCTGTCACACAAACTGCCTCTCCCGGGTCTCCGCACACGGCCTCCCTGTATCTTCTCTGAGAGATAACATTCAAATTCTCAGTTCTCTCTCCCCCGTCTGCCTAGCACCCGTGCTTTTTCATTTCTTTCAGACATCCCTAATCAGGGAACCATCAACACAGCTCCAGAATGAAGACCCCCTTTCCCACTGCGCCTCCTGCATTACCCAGTTCGCTCCCTCCAGGCCCTGCGCTTCTCTCCCCATCTCTCTCTCACGTTCCTCTCTTAACAGGAAAGGTTATGCAAAACCTTTTCTTCAACATGCAGGCTATGCCATTTGGCAGTATGTACAACCGGAGGGAGAAGGAAACAACAAACCACTGAAGTCACGGCACATCAGAAATGCTCTGAACATCTCCCGAAGTAAGGTGACCAGGGCAGATGCTCCAGACCGCACCATCAGCGAGAAGCACTGCAGCCCCGGCGCACGACGAGGTTTCGGTCCCGCTCCCGGCACCAGACCGGGGGTGCGGGCACAGCCCAGGGCGATGCCCCGTGCCCACGGCCGGGCAGCAAAGGCCGGCCCTGGGTTACACTGGGCGCTCCGAGCCCGGCCGAGCGCGGCCGCCCGGCCCCGGCCCCGGCCCCGAGGCCGCTGCCCCGGCACTCNGCGCCCCGCCCGGCTCGGCGCAGCCCCGGTGAGGGGCCGCCCTGTGGGCCCGGCCAAGCCCCTCCGTGCCCTGGGCGTCTCCGAGCGCTGGTGCCCGGCAGGGACCGCGGGCAGAGAGCGGGTGCCGCCCGCTGAGCGCCCCGTGAGACCGAGGGGCGCCCGGCGTGCGGCCCCTGCCTCGCTGCGCAAGGACCGGCCGCGCTGCGGAGGCGCCTTGAAGGCTCACGGGGCCAAACCTTTCGGGGGCCCTTTCGTCTGGGCTAGCTCTGGTTTGTTTCATGGCGTGGGCGTTTGTTGTTGTTGTTGTTGTTGTGTGTTTGGTTTGTTTTGATTTAACCGCACACGCGTCCCTGCCCTGAGCGTTCTGTGCTCAGGCTGTGTCACAGACTGGGCGCCTTCCATTCCTCAGGTGATAGCGATTTGGGGGTCAGGGCAAAAGGAGAACAGGACAAAACAAAGGGCACCTTTTCGCACATCGGCTTGCGAATTTGTCAATTTTCACTAGAAACTGACACACTATTTCCTAGTGCTTTATACAGCAAAGCTTCGTTTTTCAATGAAGGAGGAATGGCCTGTTTTCTGTTTAAATCATACACTTTGCGGTCTCTGGCCAAAGATGAACTAGTCCTTGGGTTTTGCATGCTCAGGAGACAGGATACACCTGCTTTCTGGGCAAAGTTATCTGCATGCAAGTGGAAAGCCCGTGCAAAAAATTAGGCCTGACGTGTAGAACTTCAGGGTGATGTGTAGTTCCAGTGAGGAACTAACAGGAATTCACATCTGTGAAAGCATCAAGGTCGACAATAACATTTGGCACCTTTCCAGTTACTGTACTCAAACTCATCATCTCTCCTGCCCTGGTGCAACTACACCTGTACATGAGTTAATAAATGGCACCGAAGACTGCACGTCTTATCTGTGCTTGTGGCTTTATCATATTCAGTGTTGATTCTGATGAATTTATGGATGACACCTACTAAATCAACAAAGACTATTCCAAATGTAGACAAATGCCTACAAAGCACATAATGCAAAAACAAAATAGGAAAAACCCTACATGCTATCTCTGCAGTAGAATTTCCTTAAAAAAAATCACTCAAATGCAGTAACAATCTTCCTATGTTCCTTTTTTCCCCATCACCAAAGTACTGAAGTAATAGATTGACACATTTTTCAGGGTAAATGAAATTTTCTTTTTTTAGCCTGATAGTTACTGCAACCTGATGCCTACAGCACCAGCGAGGCTATTTTTAAAACTCTTCTACAGATACCGGCAATATACTTAGACATATAACATCATAATCTTTTATGTATTACTTTTTAGGGACAAATATGCAGAGGAAATTTTTTCAGTTGCACTTTTACCATTAAACAGTTTCCATAAACTGCAAATGAAAAACAAAAAATCTTCAGATATTTAGAAATATCAGTGGTAAAACCTTAAGTAGTTGTGTCTTTAGGGATTAAAAAATGTTGCATGTCTTAAAAATATAAGAATAAGAAGCAGTTAATTCTTTTAAAATGTAACTGTTAAAATTGAATTAAAAACACTGGTACACAAAAGAGAAAATTTTTTCTTGTTTTCATTTTTAAGAGTGATTTCTTTCTGCACAGTGAATCTGCAGCCAGCCATCAGTGACAGATCGCTTTGTCCTGGTGAAAGAAAGAGCTGAGTAGCTGACCTTGGTTTGTATTTTTGCATTTAGGGCCAATCACATTGAAATGAAACTCAGCTTTCCTGTAGGCTTCAGGGTCAGGAAAACAAAGTTTCTAATCTCTTGGTCTGACTGCAAGAACAGCTACAGAATGGAACATATCCATCATGAAGAGTATAATATTATCAAAAAGAAGCATACCTTAGTGTGGTTCCAAGAGGCAGCTCAAAGGACTGGATCTCAGCAAGGGCATTTTCATATATCTGATCTTTGTTTTCTTCTAGATAAAATTCTGACAGATTTGACTTGGTTTTCTTTGCCATAGATTAGAATAAAATTAGTCTAACCCTAGGAGAGGACTTTTATTCTGATTATTATAGTTGACTAAGTGACTCTATAGTCAGCAAAACCAGGCATGAAAAAACAGATCCTGCGCTAACCTCGTGACTCCTGAGGACTTTGTGTCCAAGAATGGTGCACAGCTGCTGTTTTCCTGTCTGCTGCTAACACTTGCCTTGTATGCAGTACCCAGGCCTTGCACAGTCTTTGTTGTGTGTGTGTTCAGTTTATTTAACAGGAAATTTTCTGCCAAAATAATATTTTTACATCTTTGAAATAGCTCATTGTTAGTAAATATTAAGCCTGAAATTTAGTCACTTTGAAGACACAATTTTAAAGTGGTGTCAGACATTAGCCATCAATGCTTTATTTCCTGCTAGGTTTTATGAGATTGAAAGTAATTTTTTTAAAAAAATATTGTATTTCTCCCTTTGCTTGTATAAAAGCCTGATGCACAAGGAATTAGCTGGATTTATGAAACAGGTTTATGGACCTTGCAAAGAGGATTAGAAAAGCAGAGAAACTTTTATGTTTTCATCTTTTTCAGCATTAGTAAATGCTACTTATAATAAAAAAAATTACAAAAAATGCACCGTGATTACTGTGTTTTTTCTGAGTGTGCAATAAAAAAGCTGTTACTATTACCTGCATGGAAAAAAATGGATAAGCAAAAGTTGAGAGCAGTGCTGTCAAGTCATTGTCATTATGAAGATGGCAGTGAAAATACTTTACACAATTGCCATGAATTAATTTAATTTTAGGCAGTTATTTCAAATATGAGACTGGAGTTCTAGATCCTTCAATTTAAAAAACATTTTAGAAGCCAAATTTAGTATTATTGGGATAATCAAACTTAATGTATTTGGCAATTTAAAGTATTTCAGGGGTTTTAATAAAAATTTGGTTCCTATTTCAGTACTGCTCCTGACAAAATTGACAAGAGTCCTGGCCGTGGTGCAGTTAAACGCAGGAAAACAGATTACTCATTTCTGACCAGGGTAATATATTGTTTATTCACTTCTCTCTGCCCAGCGGGAACACAGAGGAGATGAGTTCACATCAGTAGCAGTGAGAAAGAACTCTAAAGGCTATAATGAGTTAAGGCTACTTACAAATCCTCAATGTGTTCCTTTGAACAAGGTGTTTTAATTGTTTATTTTTACACCAAAATTAAGCAAATGCTTTGTTACCATTAATGTCCAATACATTTCCTGCTTTCATGTTCTAACCAGAGTTGTGAGTAATTTTTACATTTTTCACAAGAAATGGGAGCTTGTGATTGACCCATCCAGCCACTGGATGTCACACAAATGCAGATGAAAGGGTATTGTAACTACTCATTCTAATTGTAACAGTTGCCAGATTTGGTATTAATTTAACAATTGTGAGGTGACACTGTGAAAATAAACCAGAAAAATTATTACAGTAAGATTAAGCTTATTCCTGTGGTAGAAGAAAGTACATCCACCGCCACTGTGGCAGAGCACAGGCAGGCCAGGTAAATTAGAGATGCCTCAGACATCTACACCCAGCCATCACACACTGTGGCTTGCAATAAATATCGAATGGCAATGTATACAGAGCGATTTTACAAATACTTTTATGTGATTTTAAATTAGTTTGATACTTGCAGAGGCTTTGGGTACAATTTCTTCTTCCTTCTTTCCCAAAAATCAAAACAGAAACTCGCTTTAGGAAATCAACCAACCGAAATAAACAGGACTCTGAATCCTGCATGCAAATGTTCTTGTTGGTATCACAGCTGCCAGGAAATAAATATGTTTAATAACAAAGCAAAACAATGTAAAAAGAAAGAAACAAATACAAAGGTGAATGACCAAGACATAGGCAGGTGTTTCAGCCTCTTCATTTGCGGCAGTGGGTGTTGAAGTACCTTGGGTCTCTGCACAGCATTAGAACAAATAGCACCAGCCCCACCTGCTTGGCCCTCCAGAGTGGTTTACGCCCACACCGAACCCGTCTAAGAGCATGACACTTAGAGAAGGATCTAACACATCATATCTGACCTCAGATCTGTGGGCAGGAGTACATTAACACCTGCCAAAAGCCCTTTTGGCCGCAGATGACCCTGCTTCCTCCCCGAGTTGGCTGTCCAACCTGTGCTCCCCTTCTCCACTTCTGTCTTCCGCTCTTCCCCACCTCCTCCCTAATCTGAGTGCTGATTAGGCATGCCCAAAGTCTACATCTTTCAGTTGTATGTGAACTTTTCCTTTTTCCAGCTGAGTTCACGGCCACTCTCAAAAGGCCTTAGGGAACAGCCTCGTCCAAGGAAATTAAGTTTTTTTGCAAAAAGACAAAGGGACAAATTCAGTAGTCACATGACATCAGCTTCTGGCAGAACTGTGTATTTTTACCTCACAACTACAGATAACATGCTCAGAGGCTGCAACTAAATAGATTGTCAGCAAAAATAATGCTGTATTTAATTTTTTTTTTTTAATTTATGGTACTCCCTATGCAGAAAAGGAGAGTAGTAGTTTTCATTTCTGAGGTATCATACTTGTTGAGATTTAACAACATCAAGAAGCCTGGGAATATATTAATCTGCTAGAAGTTCCCGGGCAGAAAAAGGGAAGGTATTTTCTGTACTGGTTGAATTTCTGCTATTTCTGTGAAGGAAGTATTTAATTGTCTGGACAGGCAGCAGCTTCAGGCCCTGTATGCTGTAAAGACAGCTGCTGCCATCTTTCCAACCATCCTGAGGTCTTCATTGGAAAAAATAAGCCGAAGCACCTATCTCTTGCTGAAGGTGTAAAAATGGTTTAATGCTCTGTGTGGAATAAGAGGGGAAATTGAGGCAAGTAACAAGATTGTGAAGCAGGAAGCAGAGGCTTATCTAGAGCAAAACCACTTTCACCACGTCCTTTCTCCCTTTTCTCCCAAAATACTTACCCTTCCCCAAGCCTAATGAGATACCAGAGGGTCAAGAACTGCTGGTTTAAATCTTGCCTGCCTATGTTAATACTTTAAAAATATATTTTACCCCCATGACCATTACAAAAACTGTAGCCTGTGCCGTAGTACAGAGTCCCTACTGGGAATGCAATTCCAGTGTAGATTACTATTTTTTTTAATTGCCAATGCAAGATTAGAAGCATCAAGTTTGTTTAATTTTCTTTCTGAGTTGGATTCATGGAAAAGAGGGAAGGGAAAAAATGTTCACCCTCAAATGGAATTACTATAGATAATTTTCTCATGCAATGCCATTCATAACAAATTACTTCATTGGTCATTGCCTGGATATCTCCTCTTTACATCCCTCCACAAGGACAACAATGGCATTAGTCATTTCTCTGGCACCTCCTGCTCTGGTACTGCCTCCTTTCGTGGGCTCATCCCCAAACTGGACCCTTGAAAACCAGCTCATACTCCTTAAAACCTGCACTGGCTGCTCCCGTTCCCCTCGTGCCTGCTTTTCTGATGGCCAGACCCATTTCTGCCCGTCTCTCAGATGAAGCATTGTGGCAATAACCCTGTCAAGTGGTTCCTGGGGAGAACAGGCAGATAAGGAGAAGATGAAAGTATCATTGCCATTTTTCCCCTTGGTGCAGATGTGCTTTAAGAAATTTTATTTAATCTGTAACCTGAATAGCTACCTGATCAATGGCCCATTGATCAGGACAAAATTATTTTTCTCAAATACACTGTTGAAGGTTGCAGTGGGAAGCTTAGGCCTATATAGTTCAAGGGTATGCCATCAGGAATTGGGCACCTTTGCCCAAACAAATACTCAAGAGTAGCTTGTAGGAACAGATAATTCAGGGTAATGTATGCAGTAATAACGTGTACAACGTAGGCTGGGATGAATGGAGCACTTGGGCAGCATCAGTTTCACCTGGCAGAAGTGTATTGAAGACAGCAATCTTTTCTCTGTGAAAAAGGGACTTCTAGTACCTTGCTAGGCCTCTTCATTCATTATACACAAAAAATTATTCTCAGAATTTTTCTTTTTTTTTAGATAAAACCACAGAATTGTGTATGAAATAGGAGTGTAAAAATAATTTTAATAAAAATTATACTTGTTACCCACTGGCTGTACAGCAGCACTTCTGTCTGACAGCAGTGGGAACAAGAGGAGAGTCACTCTCATCATACATGTTTATATAATGCTCGGTGCCACTGAGGAACAAGTACCATTTCATTTTCATTGCAACATACAAACCATAAAATAATGCTCAGCCCCACCTCTGGGCACATGCAAAAGGTAATTAATAGATCAGACTAAATAAATACATTTACTATTTTTTAACACAGCATTTGAATTTCCTACTTGAAGGAGACACTGTTTAATAACATTAGATAATAGCCTACAAAGATAACATTAATAACATTTAATAACATTAGATAATAGCCTATGTCATTCTACAGAACAAAACAGTGTTGCATAAAAAAAAGTTTCTCTCAGCTTACTAGTGCTTTTAAGGAACAGGCATTGATTAAAACCCTAAGTCAAGGATATGCCTTAGCAGCCTGAGGGCTTGGCTTCCTTGTAGGCAGTGAGGAGCTCTATTACGGATGCTGTTCTGGAAGACATTGCTTTTCTGGAACAGGAGGGCTTTTTCTTCTCCCCACTTTAAGAGATTCCAGTCTTAGATAGCCACAGCATTTAAATTCATTATGTAACCCAGGAGACCTTTCCTGAGGAAAACAGCCCGTGCCCTATTTTGGGGTATGAGCAAGTCAGAAGTTAAAATTACTTCTGAGGTTACGGCAAGTGTATGATGGACCTCTGACTTCTGATGGCCAAGTGATCCCGGTGTGATGAGTTGCCCTGTTGGCTGAACTGCAGTGAGTGACAGACACCGTGCCCAGTCCATCTATCCTCACTGCAAAATGAAACACTTTAACTGAAACCACCACGAACAATCCACTCAGAAGTCTGACCATTTTTATCATGACCTATATTCTTTAAATGCTTTAGGGGAAAAAAAGTCCCTTGTCTGAATATAAGCTTGAATCACTTTAGCTAACAATTAATTAAACTAAATATCTCCATAGGCATTTTTGGTCTCTCAGGCTCTTATTTCAGTTTAGTTAGAACTCCACCTAATTGACTTAAGTGAAATAACTCTGCTTTAAAAAAGGAATACTATCTGATAGCTTTTTGCACCAGTTCTGTGCAGGTCAGGCTTATGCTTCTGCTACATTCTCTACTCATGCTTCACTGAAGCTTGCAAGAGGGGACAGTCAGCATTAGCTTATCACTGTGGTAGTTGGTATTTTAATTGTTCTACTAGTCAGACCTGGCCAGAGGAAATCTTCAGAATTAATTTTGCTGAAGAGCCCATGCCTAAGTATTTAGTAGTGTTAACAATAACAAGAAAATTCACAGGAAGTACCTTGACTACCTCCTGCTTAGATAAACTGGGTTTTATTACTGTGAAAGAAAACAAAACAAAACAAAAACCCCCAACATTGCCAAATAGTACGATACTTCAAAAGAAAATCTCTTTTCCAGTAAATGAGTGCAGGAATCATTATTTACAAGATCACACCACACTAGCTGCTTTTTTGCAATATTTCCTACCTATATTCCATTAACATTGCACGTTAGACCTTGTAAATCAACACTAATAGCTCTGAAAGGAACTGCTTGTTTTTTGAGAACATTCCAGTCCACAAACACTTTTTCCAGTGAAAACTGAACAATTACAAAAAGACTCTGTTTTGGTAAGAAAATAGGAAATGATGCTAAACAAAAGGGAATGTTTATTTAGAAATTCCAAGGCCATTAATTTATATTAAGAAACTGTTTGTGCTCAGAGACTATAATCAAAAGGTGATGTGAATCATTGATCACAAAAGGACTTCATAGATAAGGAGCAAGTGCAGTGCTGGGTGATTGTATTATATATTAACAACTTTCATGAGCAGCTTTTGCTGATTCATTTGGCAGGAAGTGAGCTGCCAGGAAAGATTTCTAGGGGAGGAACAATCAACAATATTTTCATATAAAATAACCTCCAGTTTCTGTATTGTTCTCACAACATTTGATAATGAATGTTTTCCTGTTCAAGAAAAAAAACAAACATAAATCACAAAAACAAAGGCAGATCTGGTTTAGTGTTACACTGCTATAAATACACACACAACAGAGCAAATTAAGGGAAAGGTCTGATCAATTGAAAAATTGGAAAGCCCGAACTTGTGAAATTGCTGCTCAGTTGGGAATTAAAGACACAGTAAATGCTCTTCTTTTTGGAGGAAAAAAGGTTGCACCTTTATCTGCCTTCTTGGTAGGAAGCTCAGTGGCCATGCCAGAGCTGGCATTTCCTCCACAAAGCAGTACTTGGTTCCCATTCAGAAGACCAAGACCTCCACAGACACCAATACTGGGCCACACTGGGGGCTAACACCATGCTGGGAAGCTGTTAGGAGTGACAGGAGAGCTCAATGCTTTAAAAATTGAAACTGAATCACCATAGGCAGACCCAACACAACAGCTGGGACCCAAACCCAAGGGTGTCACCGAGCCAGCCCCAAGCCTGCCAGCACGCTCCCAGGGCACGCTGGCAGCTTGGCCCTAGCGAGCCAGCTACAAGGGCAGCACAGCCAGTGGGTCCCTGCTGCAACACCGGGGCAAGGAGAGGTTGGTGGGGCTGTGTTACATGTATTGCATTATAACTAGTCCACAGAAAGGGAACATGGTGAGTCTGTGAGTCCTGTGCCATCTGGCCCATGCCAAGGATGCTTTGTCCACAATGCCAGCAGGCATCATTCAGCTTTCTTAAGCTCTTTCATGGCTACCACTGTTAAAAATAGAGAAAAAAATTACAAATGCCTGCGATCTGCAATGAGACTGCCCAAACACGATGCATTTTGGAACATGTGGTGGAAGAAAGAGGATGGGAGAGAGAGCACGTACCAAGGAGTCTGTGAGAGTAAGAGATGCTGCAGTCTATCTTAGAGGCACTTCTTGTAGGTTCTGCTCTAACTGAATACTGGTTAGATGTTATTCAAGACCAGTTGTGTAGTTCTTCAACAGAGACTTCCCTATTATAAAATTTTCTACAGTACTTGTCTGTAAATGTACAGTAAACAGAGCAGATTTAGGAAGCAGTCTATTAGAATGACTAACAAAGGTTTTAAAGAAATGAAGAAGGAAAGAACCAAAGCCAAATACATTAGCAGTTGTAGATTTTCATGCAGCACAGACCTGATGTGGCAGACCTCTGGTTCTTTTTTTTTTTTTTCTTTATAAAACATGCAGCTATTCTCTGATTCAGGAAATGCTAACTAGGCAACTATGGGAAGGAAAGGCAACTATTGCAAATGAAAAATGCTGTGTAATTAACTGTCATGAAATTCCACTAATTTTACCACAAATGACCACCAGAGAAAGTAATGATTATGAAAATTCTTTAAGTCGAACATACAAAAAATATTCTAAAGTAAGCATTTTGAATTTTTTTTTAATTAAAATATCTTGAAATGTTGTGATCAGTCAGTAAAATCAATTATCATAACTGGAGCCTGAAATCAGGATGGAGTTTGTATACAGTTAATGTAAATTCAGACTCCAGAAAATGTTTTAAAGTATCAGACATTGATGCCAAATAAATGCTCACACTCTCACCTCTGCTGGCTGATCTCATCCTGAGAACACAGATAACACATCTCTCAATAACAATCCATTATAAGATTTAGGATGTCATGATAACGTAACTCATCTGAGGGACAACTCAACAACAAGCAGCTATAGTCTGCTCATCAAGCACTGCAGGAAAGACAAGCTTACATAATTGCTCAGGGGCAAACACAGAGAGCCTGAACCTCAGAAACTCCTGACTTAAGAATCATAGTTAATAACGTAAAATCTTTTTAACCATTCACACACTGTAACTTACCGACACAAAAAGGATACTACTAAAAAAAATTACAAAATTGTAGAACAACAAATTGCATTCAACAATGTAAGCAGATTTTGGTGATTGAAACCTGCATTATTTAAAGTTCAAATGATGATTTAGATTGTATTTCCCCCTTTGCATACAGCAATTTACCTGAGACACTGAAAGGCATCAAAAAGATCTCAGGAAATATCATCTATTCGGTGAAATTAAGTAATAACAAATACAGAGATTTAACACAGCTTAACTCCAATTACACAGGAAAGACAGTAAAGGTATCTGGGTCATGTTAAGAATAAAACAAAAGTATTTTTCACATCAGGCTTTACATTAGGCAGCAAGAGGGATGTACTGAAAAGATTAGAATGGATTAATTTGTCTGTTCATTATCCATAGAGGTACATTTATGAGACAAACCACTAAAAGGCACAATGAAGATGCAATCCATGGAAAATCATACTGAAGGATGCAGATTTGCACTGCACATAGAATTGCTAGTGATAACTTTAAGGATATTTTGTTTTCTCCTACTTTATTTCAAGTAGAAGAAACAGTCCTGGAGTCAGATGGTCCTATTATTTGTTTTAAAAATCGACAAGCTGAAATAAAGGGGGATATATTATATTTATATGCTTATATATACATAACTTGTATGTTAGCCGTTACCTGCCACCCTTCTCCCTTGTAAGCTTTACATTTAGAGTTTCCTTTGGCTCTTAGAGGCAATGTATTATTTTCAAAGGTTATGATCCCAACAGTGTAAATTTTGTCACTTGAAATGCAGCATATAATGTTGTTCTGCATGTCTGCTTCAAAACCTTAGGGGAAAATTTGCTTGATAGAGACAAAAAGTAATTAAGGCTTCAGGTTTGGGTTTGGTTTTTTTAATGCTTCAAATACAAGCTTTCAAAAGGCACAAAGGTGTTTTCCTTGCCCAAAACAATCAACTGACAGACTTGGAGCCCACCACAGACCACTGGCCAGGCACAATGAGAAGGAAAACCAGCCTTAACTCTGAATTTTCCCATGTTTTTAAATCAGACACTTAGTGATTTTTTTAATGTAGGGTTTGAGTTTGAATAGTACTTTAAGCACTAAACTGTCTCCTTAATGTTTGAAGGGGATTAAGTTCAGAGTTCATTGTGTTGTCTGTCATTTTAAAAAGATTAGATAGTTCAGTTCGGCTCCTACTGGGTATGTAAAAGTCTCTGTATTTATTGACTGTCTGGAGTCATTATCAAAGCTTCTAAAACCAATCGACACCTTGTAAACAAAAGTCCCATTCCCATTATTTTAGTGATCCTGATAAGATTTACATGATACCCACATTTTTGTTATAATCGATGGAACTGCTAGAGATATTCATACTGTAACAGGTTATGTGTGATAACTGATTTCAACTTCAATTAACAAATTAAGCTTTACATTGGTTTGGAAAATAGTAATAAATGTAACCCATTCTAATCTCTGTCAGATATAATTTGTAGTTTGGGTTTGGATAAGGAAAATTCTGAAAGGTTTCAAATATTCTTCCAGGAAAAAAAAGATCCTTTGAAAGGGAGGAAATGATATTTTAAACCTGAGGGACTTTCTGGTGACTATTAGTAAACTGAGAAACAATACCACATGGACGAGTCTGACATTAAAATAGTAGTACGAAAGCTGTGCACCACTAGAACACTACTATATCATTGTTAAATTGTACGAATTATTTATTTTTCAAATAACCACACAAAAATCAAGTTGAATTAGAGGCCCAGACTCCAAAGAATCATTCTCAAGAAATGACTGAAGGGTTTTGGTTGGTTTTATAAAGTGGCAAAGCTAAATTACAAGGCTGTCAATTGAACAATCACATTGTAAATATCCCTGACATAAGCAGTCCCATTTCTGATGCCCCAGGACTTGCACTTGTTAGATGCTATAAACACAGCAATGCATTGCAGTGTATTTCTGAAATAGAATGATGTATTTCACTGTAACTATTTAGAAGATGGGTTACAAAATCATAAAGTATTGATTTGAAAACTTTAGCATAATTTTTACAACTCTGCTGTCATGGCAATGTTTTTTTCACCATGATCATGTAAGGAGGTAAGTTAAGGTACTCCAGGAGAGGTAAGAGCTTTTCTTAGACCTGACTGTCGAGTTGGTTAAAAAAAAATTCTGAATACCCAACTTATGCTGAGCATATCATGTAGGGCTCTGACATAAACTGGTTTTACAGAAAGTCTCACATTGTGCAACAAGTAATTTTTTGGTGGTGATCCTTCTGCTGAGCTTTTGTTTGCTGACATTTGATAAATACTTGCTACTGCAGATGTTAATCAAATGGTGTTAATAAATCAAATCAGTTTGTTAAAACCTGGTATGTTGACAGTGCCAAGGTATCCTGTAATCTGTGACAAAAGGATCAATAGAAACTCATGAAAACATTACCCTGTGGAACAATATTGATTTTTGTCTTAGAAATACTTACTTAGCTCCTGAACCAAATCATTAAAATCAATGGAAAGTCCTGCATTGACTTCACTGGGCTTTGGGTCAGGTATTTAAGCTGACAATTTTTGATTCAGGTACTGTTTTTAAGCTTGCTGGTGTAGAGCAGGATGGGGTCCTGATCCTTAATGGCAAGTTCCAGGCATGTGTGTGATGCAATAACAAGAAGTAGCTCTGGGAACAGTTTCATTGCATGGCTTTTCAGGAAATACAAATTTAGAAGGTTTGCATGATAGGCAAAAGTTTGATTTCCCTCCATTACTACTGCTTGGGTTAGTATGTCTTGGTTTTTCAAACTTAAATCATCCCCTTTTTCATCATGTTTAAACACAATGTTTAAGTAATGCCCTTTCCCATTAGAATAATTTCTCAAAGAATTTACAGCCTTCAAGGTAAAGGTCTGTGTAATGGGATTACAACCATAACAACTACACAATAGCATCATTAAAGGTACTTCAGTTGCATTTACTTTCCCAGTGCTTGAATTTATTGCTATACTGTAAAGTCTCTATTTAGAAAAAAACATGTTTAGTTCCATTTGTAGAGATGACTTAGCCTAGAGAGAGCCTGAGAGAGATTAGAAGTAAAATTATTTGAGATAGAATCAAAGAATTCCATCTTTTTCATTAGTCTGTTAAAGGCAGGACCACCTAAAACAAATATTTAACTCTGTTGTTGAACACCACTGCCAAAGTCATGAAGAGGAAATTTATGGGGAGCTCTAAAGTCACTTGACAATTATTTCCTTGGGTTATGACTTCTCAAATTGCTGTTTATTGCCAATAGCACTACATTTCAACATAAATAGGATTCATGGGATTAGTGCACTGTCCTGGTAAAGATGTTTAATCTTCACTTTAAATGAAATATGGTAATTGAACCCCTGTCATGTTGTGTAAGAAGTGCCTTTAAACAAGGTTGGCTACTTTTATACACGCTAATGAATCTCTAGCTAAAATACCTTTTTGGTCAGAAGCCAGGCCTGCCTTCTTACCCGATGTTCTCAGTAAATATAAAGCATGAGGTGAGGAGGGGGAAGATAAAGGGAAATGTTCTAATAAGAAAGAATAGTAGCTTGCTTAAAATACTTCATCATCAATGGAATTAAAAATTAAATAAAAAAAAAAAGCCTTGGCCACTAAATAGGTAGTTTAAATTCCAGACAGTTTAGTGTTAAAAAAAAAAAAAAGCAAATCAGACCTTCGAGCATTTTGAGTTTAGCTGTATTTTTTAAATAAATCTGATAAACTCCCCCCCTCATTTTGGCTTGTCCAGTTGGTTGTTTTATTTTTGGTGGCAGGACTGAAGCACAGTATACTTTAGCAGAGAGCTAGAGACAGGATTACCTCTCAGTTTTAGGACGAGCACTTTCAAGCAGAGTTAAAGAATGCTCATTTTTCACAATGGGATTTGCTTTGTCACAGACAAAAAAAATTCCAAAAAGTCGGGAAAAATAAGAGACCTAGTCTTGTTACTTCATCATTTCTACAGGTTGCAAGATAGCGAGCATTTAAGATCGTTTAAATAGCTGAGTACATCACTGAGCTGGTAGCTGTTGGAGTCTTCTAAAGTCCCTTGCCAAGTCAACATCTTTGAGAGACTCTCAGAAGCGCTTTTGACTGAGCCTTTCAATTCCCCTTCCTTAGCTACAGGGGTCATTGCAGCACCATTTGTAGGATGCACATACTGTACCTGGGCATCCCCAGCACAAACTTTTCGCCTAGGTAGGTAGACACTTGGGGGGCTGGGAGGGAGGGACACACGATGCTGTTTTAACATTTGCAGGTTTTTCATGCTTCTCTGTTGGAACCCCAACTATATTAGCCTGTAGCCGTGATCTTCTCTGCCAAAACAATGTAGTGACATTTCTAAAAACTGGTAAATGATTGTTAAAATTCATGCAGGGCATTTTGAAAACATATAAATACTTTCAGGATAAAACATTCAGATTGCACGTAATAACTGGTATAAAATACCATTCTTCACCTATTTTAACAGCTTTTTTTGTATAACATCCTTTAAAAAATTAGAAAGATTTCTACCTAGTTTTATGACACCTGAATCAGTAATGTCCTAGCAAAAATTCATTCAACAATGAAGTCTTGCCAACAGATTCCATATTTTTCAGGATTCATCAGATCGTTCTTTCTGCATGTGGAGCTTTCATCGAAGAGGTCCACAAGGATCATCAAGTGTATGGAATCAAAATTGCAAATACAAAAACTGCATAATTTCAAATGTATTAAAGCACCTGTCATTAAAATGAAGATGTTCAGCTCTCTTCAGATTAGAAGGCTGTGGCATTTACCCAACAGGCTATGTACATCATGGTGTCATCTTTTAGACACGATCAGAACTATTCCCCTATCCTAAAGTCCCTTACAGGTAGCATATGAGCATATTTTAATTAGATTGTTTTGACGTCATAGTTGAGCACAATTGTGCAAGTGGACACTGCTGGTATCCCATAGCTGGAGGGAAAAAGAAAGCCCTTGGCTGAATATAATGAAGTATATAGCAAAAGGAACCTGGGGATCCTGGTTGATGGCAAGTTGAACATGAGTCAGCAGTGCCCTGGCAGCCAGGAGGGCCAACCTTGTCCTGGGGGGCATCAGGCACAGCATCGCCAGCCCAGCAAGGGAGGGGATGGTCCCCTCTGCTCTGCACTGGGCAGCCTCACCTGGAATGTTGTGTGCAGTTTTGGGCACCACAATATAAGGAAGATATTAAGCTGTTAGAGAGTGTCCAAAGGAGGGCAACGAAGATTGTGAAGGGCCTTGAGGGGAAGCCATATGAAGAGTGGTTGAGGTCACTTGGCTTGCTCAGCCTGGAGGAGACTGAGGGAAGACCTCATTGGAGTTACAACTTCCTCATGAGAGGAAGAGGAGGGGCAGGCACTGATCTCTTCTCTGTGGTGACCAGTGACAGGACCCCGAGGGAATGGCCTGAAGTTGTGTCAGGGGAGGTTTAGGTTGGATATCACAAAAAGGTTCTCCCAGTGGGTAGATGTGCCCTGGAACAGTCTCCCAAGGGAAGTGGTCACAGCACTAAGCCTGACAGAGTTCAGGAAGTGTTTGGACAAGGACCTCAGGCACACGGTGGGGTTCTTGGGGCTGTCCTTTGCAGGGCCAGGAGTTGGACTTTGATGATCCTTGTGGGTCCCTTCCGACTCAGGATATTCTATAATTCCATGATGATTCTGCCTGGTGTACTTGTATTTACCTTTTTCTAATGGCACAGTACAGCAGACCTAGTGAGATATTCCTCATTGCACTTGCTGGTTAATTTAAGAGTCAATCACTCATTGATTAGTGCCAAGAATTCAGAGTTGAGGATTGTGAGTTGTCTCTCCATATGGCATTTATGCAGTTAACCAAGGCCTGTACCCACACACTCAGCCACCAGTTGTTTAAGTGCTAGACACTCCCAACTTCTAGAGGTCTAGACAGGCTGTAAAAGAGGGAGTGTTTATCAGAGTCCTGGATTTTATAGTCTCAGAAGCATCCTATTCAAACTGGAAGTAGAGACATCTACACCAACAGGAGAACCCTCAAAAACCAAACTAACCTCCCATCCCAATTTCTCAAAACAGCCTTACAAAAACAGTGATTTGTGTGAAGAACGTTTGTATGTTATGCACAAAAACTCTTGTCTAGCATAAACGCCCACATTTTCATAAATCACATTGTACATAACCATACAGTCACAGGTCTTCTGTACACAGTTCACCAGATGTGACCTTACTCAGGTAAGGACTACTGTCAAGCTCTTTAAAAGTGTGGAACTAACTTTGAACTTCTTAATTTTGGTTTCTATTCAATATTGAATCCAATCTTAGGACCCCATTCACTACTTCATTAATTCATCACAACTGAGCCTGTGCCTATGTAACATATCGAATCACAACTCAAACCAGTCTGCATATGTTTTCTGAGATCTTGTATTGAGTATATACAATGTCACAACACCACAGTAACCAATAGTTATACCTGCCTTTGGCAAACATTCATTTAAGAATGATAAATGTGCCATCTATAACAAAAATACTTAATTTTGGATGTCCAATTGGCTTCAAGTTCAAAGTAATCTTTTATTCATCTTTAAAGCATACTGCAATGAAAATGCCTTTGAGCTCAACTTCAGCCTTTTTATCTAAACTCATGCTGCATAAAGATGTTCTTTCCGATTGCAGATAGTTTTTCAAAGACCACAATACAAAAGCAGACAATAACACAAAAATTTAAAAATAGAATAGTATATTATCTGTATCATGGTAATATATTTACACAGGCACATAGCTATGATTCAAAGGATAGCTTAGTCATTGTTTAATGGTGAAGACAAATGGCTATCAGTGAGTACAGCAGCTACTTAATAAAGAGCTTAGTCATTTGCTTGAGAATAAATTTTAAAAGTCTGGGTTCCTGTTAAGCACAATGGAAAAGCCAATATGTAAACCATTACTTAGCAATGTTATAATAAACTGCGATACTTGTCTTTTTTGAACTGGCATCTGACAGCTGCTGAGGCAGCTGTGATGAAATTTTTTTCTGGGAATCTAATTACTTACAAGGCTTTCTTTTGCAATGTCTTTTGCTGAGTTGCTTGCTGCAAATAGTTTTATTTTTAGGGTTTGCATTTCTAATTAAGGGCACATATGCCAAAACCAGGATTAAATATTTTAATTTTTATACTTATTTAGTCCCTTCAAAAATTTGACTCATGAAACCTTGCAGCATATTCAAAGTGCCAAGTTGTGAAAAGAGATAATGTGTAAATAATTTGCTATTCATACCTACTAGCTATAATGATATGATAAGCTACATCATTGCCTCCTAATATGTTTTGACTGAAGAAGGACCATGGAACTTGATTGTGGTCTGAATGTAATAGCTGAAGATTTTTGTAGTGCTGAAAAATCCTTTTTCAACACCTGGCTCTGTGCTACACTTACTCTATTCATTTCTGTAAATAGAGGTTCTAGAGAGCAAAAGTCCTTCATTAAAGCTGGCAAGTGAATTGATTCACCACTCCCCTACCTAACAGGCATAATCTTCAGATCATTAACTGGAGTCAAGGTTAGCTAGACCTGTAGCTACCCTTCAGACAGTCAGTTAAGTCCCATCTTTCAAGTGCACCGTTCTCTTGTGCATCTGGGAACACAGCTCTGTATGTGCAGAGGAGTCAGAGTGGGTCATCAGAAACTGAGTATGTGAGATGATAAGTTGACCTACAGAGCCAGGATCTCTAAGCTCAGTGTCATATTCTTCCTTCCCCACTTCAGTTCAGAGCCAGACATACAGCATACACATGCACTGCCCAGTAACTCACACTGCTGGATAAAAGCAGTAATATCCTTATTGCTCAAGATTTGCTAACCCTTAGGCCTTAAAGGAGAAAAAAACCAAATTAGGAATGTCTTACTGAAAATAGCATATCTTCAATGAGTCCCTATGAGAGCACTACTGAAGATGGGCTGTCCAGCACATCCCATTCCAGTTTAGCTGGCCAGGAGTGTCACTGCCACAACAGACACGCACAGAACGCTGCTTAGGACTGAGATACATCTCCAGAAAAAAACACAACAGCTTGTTCTTCAGCAGGTTAAAACAAGATAAAAATAACAATTCGGGGAAACAAAACCAAATCCTATGTTTAATTAAATGTGGTATCATTCTGGTTTTGTTCTTAAAGAGTCTCTCTGTGCTCACAAATGGCTCCGATCACCACAGCATCAGAGCACTGCAGAACCATGAATTAACTACTGGGAATCACAGGATATTCTGAGTTGGAAGAGGTCCACAAGGATCATCAAGTCCAGCTCTTTAGTGAATGGCCCATACACGGATGGAACCTGCAACCTTGGCATTATTAGCACCATGCTCTAACCAACTGACTGTTCCTTTGAGGTAAGGAGATACCAGCTGTTTCACAGATGAGAGCCTGAAGCACAGACTGATTTTACTAAATAACTTACCCAATATTAAACTGCAAATGGGAGGCAAATAAGAAAATTGAATCCAGATTTCCCAAGTCCCAGCCCAGGATCCTCCACACAAGAACACCAATGCTTTGCAAAAATAGGTGTCTCTTATTTATTTCTGGTACTTCCAGGTTCTGAGGAGACTGGAAATATTCCAGCAAAAGAAGGAAGTGGACAAGAGTATGAAAAATGAAACAAAAACAAGTGTAACCAAACTTTTTTTGCAACCTCAAACTTGGTTTAAGTTAAGAACAAATCTTAGAAGTGGGTTTTTTTCCCAAAGCAAATTAACCTCTAAATAAATGTCCATGACTTCTGAACTGAATTTCCTTTTTAAAGCAGGTTAATAACTGTACCTAGAAATATGAAAGAGAACAAAGCAATTTAGGAAGTCAGACATTCAAAGTTCAATCTTAAGATACTGCTGAGCATAGTCTTATGGAGTATTGTTGCCCAAAATATTGGATTGACTGCCTAGGACACAAATTTCCTTACCTCTCCACAAACTGGATCAAGGAATGAGAATGGCAAAAAATAAATTGCCTTTCTTCATAGAATTGTTTTTCTTCTTGTTTGCCTCTCTCATAACTGGCTGACTGCTTGGTCAGCCAACCATTGCTCCGGGTGCAAAGCAGCAGAGAATTGTGGCACAAAGATTGAAGGGGGACTGTGCTTTGTACCAACGTGCAGCTGCCACAACAAGCAGCTAATCTAACACCAAACCCCATTACATGAGGAAAAATTGGTCACAGATCAAGGTAGCCATTTCTCTTGGACTGAGATGAAGAAGGGCTTGTCTCCTTTGCTCTTTCTCATCTAAAGTATTTTCCCAGACTGGTACCACCATGACTGTGCAAATGTTGTGGTCTTCTCATCAGCCACTGCTTCTGTGGGATAGAGAAATCCATCTTTGACAGAGTCATTGACTCAAAATAGACACAGACTGAGGTGGTGGATCCACCATTAGACTAACTTGTAGGATAAGTGCAAACCTGATCAAGCATGACAGTCATAGTCACATACATCTTGGCTAATCAATTATGTTTAAACTTTTTTTAAAAAAATCAAACAAAAAAAACTTTAACATTTACAGCAAAACTATGTGCTGCGTTTTATGTCATGGAGCCCAACACTTCTAATTAGGTATAATGTTCCCTAAAAACGAATTTATTATCTACTGGAACCACAGACAAGAATTTACACACATTGTATAGAAGCTCCTCTGCATACTCCACTGTAATTGCTTCCAGAAGACAACAAATTGCTAAAATAGGTGGCTTTTGGTTTAGCACCAGGCTCCCAACAAGATGAAAACAGCTTGTGGTACATATAATAGCTAGCAGCCTGAACAATAGCAATTAGGACAACATCCTAAATCCTGTGGTGTCTCTGGAAAACGTGTGAACAGTCTTGCTAGTGTAGTGATAAGAAGTTTAAATTAACACGCATTAGCATCTCTGGGAGTCCTACAGCAGCCCCAAGCCAAGAAACCATTAAGCTGGTGCTTTTTCCTTCTGGTTGACCTTGGTTGGATTTAAGCAGATCTTTAAAGTTGACCTCACCTTACATGCTTTTTTGATCAGAGATATGTGGCTCTGAATCAGGACCAAAACAACCCCAAATCAGACCACACCACCCACCCACTCAAAAAAAAAAAAAAAAGAAAAGGACAAGCCTTCTAAAAAAAAAAAAGCTAATATAATTAAGTAAAAACACATAAAAGGAATTTTATTTAAAGACATCATCTTAACTGGAAAGATTAATCTAGTAATGTCGTTGATTAGACTTTTCATGCTCACTTGAGTCAAGGAGTTCACAAACCATAGACTGTCTGGAGACGTGGACCCACTGGACATCCTCAGTGACACATAAAGTACCATCACCTACTTGAACATTTAAGACTTTATAAACACAAAAAATATTTTGAAAGGGCACTTGAATTGTAGAGTGCAGTTTTAGGGTAGTGTGAGGTTCCACAAAGCAGAAGTACACAAAACTTCCAGTTTTCACTGTGCAAATGTGTGCATGTGACAAACTATATAGCTCATTAGCGGCTGCAAACTTTTTTTCACAGCACTGATCATCTGTATTGACTAACAAAGAAGGGTTCACTCTCCCTCCAGTGAAAATGGACATATTCTTCATGAGGCATCAGCTGTGTTTGCTTCCTGCAAAGTACTGTTACTTTCAAAGTAAAACTTTTGGCGCAGCAGGACAGTCTTTGGAGTGGGTTCCTAACTTTCACTTTTGCTATATAACCAAACTGAAAGAAAAGGGGAGGAAAGATCAGCTTCTTTTAAAAAAAGAAAATCCTTGGGTTTAGACACTTTCCTGTTTTCCAGCCAATAGTGAGAGTTCATTCCTCATAAAGGACTGACAATGCTCAAAATTACAGCACACAGCACCATGTCCTACGTTTTTCAACAATTTCCTTAGTCTAGCTGATTGCTGGGCCCCACACCAGCCCTTCTGTGGAAAAAGCAGTGGAAGGCAACAAAGGAAGACAAAATGAAGTGCCTCTCAGGGTTTCCTTGGCATAGTAAGAGTGGAAAACTGGATTATTTCCCAGCTTGCACTCAAGGATTGACAAGAGTCTGCCAACGTGGGGCAGAAGACTGAGTCATCCCTACAGGTTTGGGCTTTGGGGCCCCTTCCGTCAGGTGGGATGGCTCTGCTTATTTGCTGGCTGGCTCCCCCAGCAGCTGATTGATGGGATTTGGAGTAATCTCTTGATCATGTTCATCAACTCATACAGCAGGAAAAAAGGAGGAATGAAAAAACCCTCAACCAGTTTCTGTGTCCATCTCCTAATAGTAATTTCTTCTCTTTGCAAAGAAAAAAAGAGAGACTTTGCCTTCTACTGCTGAGTAACTTAAACTTTCCCCCCTCCCTTGTGTAGTACTAGCAGATTTTACTAATCAGAGAGCATGTTACATCATGGATCTGAGAGTGAATACCAGCTGAACTTCATGTGCTCAGTTTTGCATCTATCACGTGTTTAAAACACACTCCAAGAGTGTGTGGGAAGGAGCAGAAATGGACCTGAAGCTGCAGCTTCCCAGACTGGCAAGCGGGTATCGGGCTCTGCAACGCCCAACACTTATCAGCCAACATGAAGCCAACTTGTGTTAAGTAAAAGAGCCAATATAGTTAAGTAAGATACTGCAAGGGGTGTGGGAGAGGGTGGTGTTAAAAACCAGAGTCAGCACAGAGGAGCTGTTGCTTAGAGTAGAAGTATTGCTACACAGTTTGAATAGACTTCCTGTGGCTGCCCTCAGAGACAACATCTGGCAGTGCAGCCCGGTGTACGGGAGAGGGAACTCCTCTGGCAAGGCTATAGAAAATAGAAAGGTAACCACAAAGGTGGGAGAGCAGGTTCATAACCTGTACCCAACCCCCTGCTGTAATTGTTGGTATTTGTTATAGTCTCATTAAGCTTATTTGACACATAGTTGCCTAGATAACCACCTACCATTTCAGATTTAGAGGAACAATAGCCAGCTGAAAACACACAGATTCGAAATTTTAGAGTGCCTTTTTTTAACATAAGCAGGCACTACAACAGTGTACACCAAGGGAATCCCAGCTGGGTCTGGTGTTTTTCAGTGTTTTTGGTTGTAGAAGTAATATTTTTGGTTTTTCATAGCTTATATAGTAAAAGCAGGCAAACCATGTCACTTTTTAAAAAGTGATTAAATTTAAAAACAAGAAGTGAAACAGTGCAGATACCTGAAACTACACCAATTCTGCTAGTTTTGCTACACTACCAACAGAAATAGTCCTGTCCTGTTTAGATAGACTTTGTTTTGCTACATGACTGCATATGCAGTGAAGTGATATCAAGTCCTGAGGGTCCACTCCTTTGATGAGTTAAGCACACAAAGGCCCACATTTTGATGCAATCTGATATCATATATTTAAGTCCTAGACAAACTGCAACTGTGAGGAAGTGATAAACAGAACTTCCTGCACAAAGCTGCCTGAGATAACACTTTCCATGGACTGGAAAAAAAGAGACATGATTGCTACAGAACTAAAAGGGAACTGTTCTGCTCTTAATAAATAACCCTTTCTTTTTCACGTGGCTATTGCAAAAGCCAAAGCACAAGTGACTAAGATTCGTTAAGCTGCAAAGAAGTTCTATGCACACATTTCTGAAATGATTCTTTTGAGGAACTACACTTAATTCTTAGTTCCAGATCCACGTTCTCCCAAGCGCTCCTGTGCTGCAGCTGGAGCTCTGCAACTCAGAAACCTCCCAGCTAATAATTTTACTTATTTTTTAAAGAAAACTAAACTAAAAAGTTTAGTCAAACAGAGAAATAAGGAGAGATTGTTTAAGGAATAAGGCTAGATTGCCTTCAGCAAGAGAAAAATCCTGTAGAAAACATGATTAATTCCTTTTCATGGAATTTTGCATCAATGTCACCTCAAACTCCAAGAAATTTAACACATTTATAATTACTTAGAGTTCACTTTGTGATTGTTTGAACTGCCAAGTTTTCCTCACACTGAAAGTTGTGGAGGAAATGAGCTTTGAATATGAGTACTTAATATACACCAGAAGTTGTTTGGAGTTTTTTTATCAGAATTTAGAACATGTTGGAAACAAATTACTAAAATAAAAATCCATGGAAGTTAAAGGTCTAAAGTACACGTGATTTCTAACACCAAATACCAAGAATTCATAATAAACTGTTCACCAGTTGTTACTGGGCAGGGGTGAAACAACACTTGCAAAATAGACTTACTCATCGTCAAAAGCACAGACAAATCATTCAAGTTGCAGACATCTACTCTCACCTCACATGGTGATGTCTTAAAACCAGCCTTGATGTCAAGTTCTCTTTCTGAGACACCAGAAGGCTTCAGACTCAGGACATTACAACCTGTTCTGTATGAAGAAAGGATCTTTGTTAGCATTCACCACTTCTGTGCATTTCTTTTTGCGCTTTATGTTTCTACTACTTTTTTGAGAAGCTCAGATTGTGTTACAAGTCATGAGAGAATCAATTGCAGAATATTAAAAATCAATCAAATGCTACCCATTGTCGAAGAGTTTAAAAAAAAGCTTCTGCTCCTATTGTAAGTTTGTGAAGGAATAAGGGAAGCACAATGTTTGATTAAGTTAATGTGACAGCTCTGTAGTGATATTCTGAAAGATTTGCCCTGTACCGTGTTTCTTGACACATAAAGAGCTGTAATATTATCATTTCTTCTGGTTACTTTTGTACCTCACACAGTGCTGGTCAGACCTAAACATTACCGGGGCCCACGCAGGGAGTACCATCAGAGCAGTGTTGAAGATGCCAGCAGTACAACCCTGCTGGGGCCAGGCAAACCAAGGCAGAACTACACGGAGCTTTCAGTGTGTAAAATACCAATTTATTAAAACGAAACACCTTTTCAGTGGCCTTTTTACTTGGACCGTTTCAAGAGGCTGGGTTGGAGCAGGGCCACACCAAGAGGGCAGCAGCCCCAGCAGTAATCTGTGCATCAGGCAGGAAGGATGAGAGGAGAATCAGATTTGACTCTGCAGAACTGGTAAATGGCAGCACAGTGCAGTGACTGCTGATAACTATGCTGTCAGAGTAAGTCAGAAAATACCAGGCCTAACCATTTTTTTTTCTGATAGCGTCTTAGCCACGCACTCAGGCAAGGAACCAAATGCAATGGATGACTATAGACTTCTTACAATTTACAGGACAGTAACTGCCATGGTAGCAGCAACAGGTAAAAAGTTTTAAAATAAATGATAAAATATGCAAGTCCTTATCAATTCTGGCCTATTTCCATTGTTTCTACAATATATTGCAAATATGGAAACTCTCTTACTTGTAATCTAATTCAAAATTGATTGTTTTCCCTTTAATCTTACATACTCACTAATTTTATTCTGAGCTCTTGTACATGCCCTCCTTTGGAGGGATTTCACTTGCAGATAAATTAATCAGTTAGAGAGTGATTCGTATTTTTCAGGTGCAAGTTGTTTTTTAATAAAAAATAATTAAATTACTTTCTTCATGAGGTCAAGAGCTGCTTGTTCACTTGGGAATTATAGTAAAAATTATTAAATAAACATTTTTATCATTGTCAAAACAAGTTTCATTTTCATTATACTAAGTTATCTTGAAACCAATATTTAGTATAACACTTGAGTGACTAGCTTATTGTTACTTAGATAGCCTGGTGATAGGCAGCTTAAAAAAAAACCCAAACAAACAAAAAAAGGTAATAGACCAAATTAAAAGTAGCAAACATTCTCAGTCTCCTCCTCCTTTACTATAAATACAACTGAAAATCTCCACATTGGTGGTAATCTCGTAATGGACTTGAGTTCTTTATCTTGGCTATGAATTAATTATTGATTTTTCAACTGCAAAAACAAGCCTGCCAAGCAGACACTTGTGACTACAGAAAGAGTGCTCATCTGATGTGAATCAGTGGACAGAGGAATAGTGTGCGTCAGCAACTGATGCTTAAAACAAATAAAATGTCACTTAAATATTGTAAAAACAACAAATAAAAACCCATTTGATTTTTAGTGTTGCAAGTGGGACACTGTGCCAACTTTGCTCTGCATAACAAGTCTCAAAAAGCTCTCCTGGGAAAGTTTATATTGTGTTTCTATCCAGGCCTCATATTTGCTTTGAAATGTGACAACAGTTTGACCGTTTTCATGTTAAAAGCTTCCTGCCTTTGTCATGGAAGGAGCTTTTCATCAATACCTATAGACATCGGTCATAACAGGAATTCAGGAATACTGACGCAAACTTTTTAAGCACCTACCTGGAAGTGCTTGAGCCCCAGTACCATCCCTACATCCCCCCTCAGGCCATGTCTTCAGCACGTGAGGGTACCCTAAACCCTGCTGAGAGAAAGCAGAGGGCAGCTGAGCCCAAATCCTGCTACCGCTGTCTGGGAGGAGGCAAGAGCTAGGCAGGAGCTGCCAGCTGAGTCGGAAAGGAGAAGGACAAAGAGACATGGGGAGGGAATCTGGGTGCAAGGACAGCAGGAGAAGAGCTCTGCTAAGATGCTCTTGGAAATGCCTGTGTCACACCCCAGCCTGTCTTGGTCAGCACTTAAGAGTTATGAAGGTTCTTCTTTCAAATATAATTTGACTGAGGATTTCAGAATGGACTGTAAGATCTGCCCTGCTAATCTTAATTGCACATTTCAGAGCTCTTGGGAATGCAGGAGAAATGCTGATAATATAAAGCTAGCTATGCTATCAGTTACAAAAGATATGATGCATTTAAAACTTCTGGGGAAAATATTAATCATTTTCTGTTCTAGCAGGATAGAATAAGAACTTTGACAAGCATGCTTAGATCCTACTGCACTGTGAAAAGCAACCAGTACAAAACATTTTAAAGAGGTTTTCATGTACCTAGATACAAAAACACTTGGATACAAAAAATTCATATACATATTCACATATCAGTTTAAGGTTTGTTTTTTATATATTGAATGCTGCAGAGCAACTTGCTGTTTCCATTATTCCCAAGTCAAGTGAACTATTCACATCTCATTATCTTGGAATATAATGTCTTCCACTTATGGAAAATTCTACTCAAAAGACAAGACTGCACAAGACTGAAATAATACCAACTGATGAGGCAGAAGTCAGTGTCTTTGCCTAGAAGAACTAGTTACCTCAAAACTTCATTGCAATGAACAGAAATTGGAAAGTATTACTTGCCTTTTAGGTTGTTTTAGTTGAGTAACAAATAGACTGAACTTCCTTTTTTTCGAAGTGTAGTCAAATAGTGATTATGCAAATTGTACAATACTAAACAGTTAATTAAACAGCAACCCAAAATCTTTACAGCTGAATAAGTTGCATTAAAAAAAAGAAAAAAAAATAGAAAAAAGTCAGAAAAAAGTAAAAAAAAAAATCAAACCCCATCGGTTATTCTAGCTATTGATCTCCCCACACATTTTAATCTGTGTAAAAAACTACCATCTACAAGATTCAGCGTATTTTTCTGTCAGAGCTCTTTCTGTTTGAAGCTCCCAGGGGAGACACACTATTTCCCAATCAAGAAAGTAAACCATGAAGGAAGTAAAAGAATAAAGTGAACTACTGTGATACAACCCAGCTCTCCAGTATCTTCGTTCAGGACTAAAACCTAATTACGTCACACTGAAGAAACAAGAGCACCTCAAAATTTTCCAAAGGTCATTTTAAGATGCCCTTTGAGTTGTGTGTCCTTTCTTCCCATCAGATATGCAGAGAAAAATGGGACAAAATATTATAGAAGTAAGTTTGAGTAAGATTCACGTAGTTTGGGAGACATGGTAGGATCTCCTGATAACTACAAAGACAAGTTTTGAACTTTTTCCTAGAAACAGGCTACACGTCTGGGACCAGGTAATTCCAGTGCGTTTAGGGAAATATTCAGCACAGTGGAAAAGCATACTCTAAAACTGACGTATTTGTCTAAGCTTCCTAAACAGTGAGTTTGACAATGTTACCACAGACTTATTCTGGTCAAGCTAAGAGTAGTGGCAGGGTTTGTTTCTAATGCCTACTTGAAAAGTTCCGGGAATCTCTGGACATCGATCAGTTAAGTGTAATTTCTTTAAACTGCAATGAAAAGCTACCAGCTGACATCTTCGACTACTTTTTTTCATCTTTTGTTGAAGCTTGAAGAGAACTTGAAGTAGATCAATTCTTGGTCAAGCACCACATTAGTCTGTCGCTGGAAGGTTAGGCCCTCAACAGTGTAATTGAATGCCTTTAGCTGTTCGTTATGGACACTAATGGACACACTTAACTATGAGAAAACAGCCAGGACCTGTTTTAGCAGGAACAGCATCTGCAGCAGATTTTTTTTTTAAATCAGACGTGGGACTGTTTCTTTCCAGCTCTCATTATTGCAGGGAGTTGTGTTCAGAGCTGTATGTTGAACAAAAGCTAGTGAGCACCTAAAGGGTACACGACTCTTGGAACAAAAAAACCTCTTACACTCTCTCTTACTTTACAAGGGAACACGTATTAACCTCTTGTCTGGATCAGGACACTTAGTTATTAAACCCATTTTAATTTAATTTTCAGAAACCTCTTCGCATTTGTTTAAACCTTTTCTCTGCATTTATATGTGTTTAATGGTGCACTACTTTATGATGCAGGACATCCATTGCTATTGGGATATATAGCATATGCACTTTTAAACAAACAAAATATTTCAGAAAAAAAGTGCCTCAGTAATAAAAAAGACAATTTACTGCTTTCCCACCTTTTATGATAGAAATAACGCTTTGTATAATGGACACTATTGCTAGATTTTTACTTTAACAGCCAGGAATGCTGACTGAAGTACTTAGCTTATATTATCCTGTTATCTGGGAGTGGGGTCCTCAACAGTACAGAAAACTATGCGAGACATTCTTGATACTCTATTTAACTTACTTTACTATGTCTCCAAGGTGTTAAGTGAAGTCTGTCACTGGCCCAGAAAAGTTCCTCAAATCTGTGGTTTTCACAAACTTATATAGCCCGTTTATCTGCCAATTCACCTGGGGATTATGGAAGACCTCAGCTGAGTCCTAGCTTTTAACGAGCTTACCCAGAGCACAGCACTGAGATACGAAGCTTGTGCCTCCTCTGGAGGGCCATGGCTCAGGGAGGGATACAAAGACAACTGTGTCAGCGCTAGACCTGCTTCTAGTCAGAGTCAGGAAAAGGCTTACTGTATGATTTCTGTAAATCATTGCTTCCTAAACATGGTGAGTCACTGAATTTCACCTAACCCGCAACATCAAATTTTTAGCTGTGCTGAAGATTAAGATGCAGGGTTAACAAACATGGTGAGATGACATGCTTCAAAAGGCTTGGTGCGGTTGCCTACAATTACCTGGAGTAGCTTTGCTGAAACTTAGGTTTCCCCGTGAATTTAAGCTAACCTGAAGGCATGCCATGACTGAAGGAGGCAGCCCTGTCCCTGCTCAGACGAGTCTTCTTAGAGTGCCTCTTCCGAGCATGAGCAGTCATGAAACTATTTAGCCAGCTAGATAGTGAACTTCTGATGAAAATTAATCTGAAAAAATACAAATAAAGTGGTTAGTTTTCACTAACATGAGTTTTCACAAAGTGTGTGGAAACAATGACTGGGGAGAGATGGACCAGAAAAACTATTTTGGCTGCAAGTTCTTAAAGCAATGGTGGTACCATGAGGAGTGGACTGGGAGCTACAGCCAGACTAGCAGGATGTCTTTGCAATGGCTTAAAACTAGGTTGTTTTGAAATAGTATGTTTGCCATATGTTTCGATGCTGTCTCCTGCTGAGGATGCTAAAGAGCTCAGCAAAGCTCACAAACAGCTCCTTGGCAAGTATTATCACTCCTGTTTTACAAGATTGAGGATGTGGACAAATCGTTTGCCTGAAGCAAAAAGCAAGTAAGTGGAAGAGAGGCAGAAAAACAAAGCCACTGATCCCTGATTCCCACCACTATGTTAATTAATAAATCAATTGTGACCAACATGCAGAACATTAAGCAGTGCCCCTTGAGCATTTACTAGCAAGTTAGGCAAATGAGCAGCTGCGTGGCCACGGCAGTGCTTGGTCGGCTGCACAGGCAGAGAAGAGCAGAGCACACAGGACCAGCACCCATGGGGCGCTGCACCCTGCAAGCCTGGTGAGAACGAGCAAGGGTAGGCAACCCTTGCAGGCACAAGGGAGGATTCAGACACGGATACAAAGCCAGCAGATTTTAACATCAGGTTAACATCCTGAGGGTGAAGGGTGTTGCCTGGTTTCGACCGTGTCCTGTCCGTGGTGGGGCTCTGCACCCTGCACAGGATCTTGCTGGTCATGAGATACAAGAGGGACCCACTGTTTTGTCATCCCTGACAACTAAGAAGAGTGTGCATAGCCCCATGCACCTGTTGTTAAGTTATACCACTCCCAGCTGGGAAAAAACCTACAACTATGATGCTATTGAAGGAGAAGGAAGTATTCTATTTTATTCTGTTTACAAACACACATTACATGAGGGCACAAAAATCTTTGTCATGGCTTCAGAGCCTGTATGAAGTCATGCAAAAATATATACTGCAACCTCCAGTGTTCCTTCGAGCTTTATGGAGAAAACAATGCTTTACTACTCTGTATAGAGTGGTAAAAATCAGATTAACACACAATTTAGCATAGTTTCTGACCCTGTGCCTCTCACTTTCCTTCACACCACTTTGTATTTACGTGAAGGGTGGCACACACTGTGGAGGAATGGATATTCAGATCTCACTGTTCAAAAGGCAGCTGATAGCTGGCTGTTCAGTAATTTCATCTTGTGGTTTTATGGCCTCCACTACAAGTGAGCAAGATGCTTCTGCCCTTGAAACCATGAAGATTGCATAGTTAATGTGGGCCTTTGAGGTGGCACCCGAGAGGAACCAAGAGTTGGTGAGCACAAAGCAGCTGGGTCCACCAAGTAAGATTTGGTGTGCACTGACTCATTTTCACCTGTCTTGAGTGTCCATTGTGATGCTTGTAAGTATTTTTTTCTTTTTGCAGAAGTCATCTTAACATCTTCATGTACTAAATTCTGTTTTCACCTCTCAAAACCTTTCAGCTGGAAACCCCGTTATTTACAACATATATGTAATTTAAAACAAAAAGTCCAAACTTTTCCTTTAGCAAGCTCCAAATAAGTCAGATTTCATTCATCTGGACTTTGGGCAATATCTACTGTTCATTTTCAAAAAAAATGTCATGTACAAGACAGACTTGGCCAGAACTGAGGCATATTAACTTACAAGTATGTAATCCAGCTTCTTTCCCCAACACTGGGGCAGATTTAATTTCCCTGGCATTGACCCTTTGCTGCATGTATGAGCAGGCAGGCCTTCCACATTGTGACAACTCTTGCCTGCCTCAATGTATCTTAAATATCTGGTCTCACTAGTTGTCTAGATGATGTTATGCAAGAGCTTACTTTTTTATTTTACTCACCATAAGCATTTCTAACCATTAATAGAAATGCTGTTTTATTGACCCAGCCATAGGCACTAGCAAACATCGTGAGAGGAGTCACAATAACAAATAATCTGTATTAATCATAGAACTTATAAAGTAAAATATAAAATAAACACTGTAAGACTAATAATTTCCTATGCAATTTTATCCTCTGAACTCTCTGGAGTTGGTTGAACTGGCCTTTTTACAGATATTGCTATAGATTGATTTCAGATGGATCAGCACAAATTCAGAATAAACAATCTAGAAATAGTGGAGGAGCTTTGCACTTGAACTACCGCGACAAGAGCAAAACACAACCCACTGAAGGACATGCTGAGGCCAGACTTGGGAAATGCTTAGAAGAGCCAACACAACCAAATTCTTTCAGGCAGGAGTGTCTCCTCCATACCATAAACAATATATTAAAGGCAACTTCCTAAAACCTTTCCTGGAAAGAAATTTATGTCATAGTTACAGGCATTTCCCCAACATTTTCATCTTTGTTCTTCCTATCTTTGATAGTGTGGGAAGGAAATCAGACAGCTTGTGGATATTACTGCTACCCTTCAGTTCTACTGATAATAGTTGTGGAAACATACACAGAAGAATAACTTCCTGAATGAAACAATATTTAGTGCATATAGACGCCTTTGTTCTTGCTGCCTAGAGAATATACAGTTATACACAATTACAGTGACTTTCACAGGAGCACTAGGATGTGTGAATGCTCTCTTTGACAAAAGAAAAGCAGGCAGATCAGGTGGGCTTATTCCAGACAGGACAAACAGACACAGACTAGCTCCATGTTTCTTAAGCCAGTTGTATCATAACAGGAAGTGTTACTAATTTTAAATTTGATGCTGAATTATTTTACAAAAAACTGCAGTGAACAGTGGACAGAACTTTCCCCTTTTATATCATTACCTTGAACGTGTTTTTCAGGAGAAAAAACAAATGTGTCACAGGACTGAGGACATGGGGCTTTTATATTCCTGCCCCCACAATTAATCTACATGATTTTGTTTGACTCAGGTATAAAAAGAAGAGAAACTCCTGAAGAATATATCTGTCACAGTAAGATGATAAAAAATACAAAGCAGTTAAATTTTCCGAAGTGTTTAGACTTTATAATTTTGTAAGACAGTAATAACTTGGGAACATAAAAATGGCCATATCGGGTCAGACCAAACATCCACATAAGCAAGTATCCTCCAGTAGTTACCAACTGTGCTGAATAATTAATAAAGAGAGCAAGAATAAAATAACACTGGGGGTGAGCGGGGACCAAAACAGAGCAAAGTGAAACAACCTCTTACAACTGTAAATATGTACCTACCTATTTCATCAGCAAAGCTAAAGGATGAGAAGGACTTAACCACTGCTCCTCAGGGAAAGTCTCCTGAAGGAAGTCAAGGGATTAAACTAGGCCAGAGGAAGTAAATTAAGACTGAAGAGACAACAGGTGTTCCTTATTTTTATTTGTGGTAGGTAGATACTAGGATTGTCATTTCGTAGAGGCAGAATTCAGACCATGATTTCTTTGAACTAGCTTTTCTCTGTGCTGGAACATGAAGAAATTATTATATGCTTGTATTTCACCTGTACTGTATATTAAGCAATTTTATTTTCTAGTCTACATGATTTTGACCTTGCATATGTTAATGCAGAGTGCTGTTATCATGCCTCTCTAATTTCAAATCAATACAAAATTGGCAGTGCTGATGCTATATAATGGGGTAAAACCCACATAATTTTTCCCTTCCAAGACCATTGTCCAACACATCTGAACAGGATTATTTGAGCATGTTTTTAGTTATTATATGTTTTGCTTTATTTGAAAAAAGCTTCTTTTTTTCTTTTCTTTTTTTCTTTTTTTTTTTTTTTTTTTTCTTTATGTGATAATTGCTTCAAATTNTTTACTTTAGTAGAACATTGCTTCAAGTATCAATTTTACTCACTTTATTTCTCCTCTGGCTGGCAACAGTAAGAAAAGTCTTCAGTTTCATATATCACACATGACAAATTTTGAATACAAATATTCTAATTCCCAACACTCAAATTCCCATCTATCTAATTCCCATCTGCACACCTTGCATAGTTATTCACCCTAATCTTATGTCTGGATTAGTAGCATCTGATACTAAAAAAAATTAAATACAGCAGAAGTTAGACCTGCAGATTTCAGTCTACACTGTTTTGAGACACAATATGTCATATTGGAGATCCCCATGTAACAAAATCAACGTGTTTTATTTCATTTATTTCAGCCTCAGATGGCAAGGACATAATCATATCTGTTTCTTCATCCTTCCAGCTGCTTGGGTAAACAGTAAGCATTTACAAGATCAAGCCATGCGGGGAACAGTTTCTCTCAGTGTTTAATTAAAGAAGCAAAGTGAAAAATAACTCTTCTGCATTAAACACACTGGCTTTAAAGTATGAACAAAAATGAGTGTTTTTAAATTGAAATCTGTAGAACTATTTCTGAGCATGCCTGAGATTATAACCTTAATCTATGCTTATCAGTCTGACTCTCTCTTCCATTATTTTCCTGACTTATAGGAGGAATGAGACATCACTGACAGTCAAATCTCCAGGAGCAGGCCAGGATGACTTTGTCCAACAAGGGTTTTATTCTGAAATTTGGTGGATGCAGTTAGGCCAACACCAAATGCTTTTGAAAATCTCCTCCTAGTCAGGGTATTTAATCTTGTTTTGCTCTATTAGGTGAGTACATGGGGGTCTGGGTTTTGATGCTGCACTTGCCCATCTAAATGGCAGTTACACAAATAATACACCAGCCAGCCACCACACTGGCCCATCGGCTACTAAGTATGGCACCACCAGCAGGGGTTGTGTGGGAAATTAAAGGGGACAAAAAGGTCAAAAAAGAAGCTGTGCAAGTTTAGTGCAGGTTTTTTTACCTCTCCAGTGATATATATATCTATATATAAGGATACCATGATGCTTGAGAGAACAGAAGACTAAATTTGATGAGTTAGTAGACTTCTTCCTGCCTTTGGTTTCTTTTTTTTTTTTTGGGGCTGTCTCCACCCACATCATTGTCCCATTAAAGCTGTGGCCAGGGCAACCCTGAGAACTGTGCATGTGAACAGGAGCATCTTCAGCATATTAGAGGACTTCAAAGCACAATATTCACCATTTCCATTACCAGCATTAAAACTGTGAGTTCCTCTGTCCCAGAAAAGTCAGAAAATTGAGAAAAGCATATTTGTGTTACACATCACATAGATTCTTATTTGCATTCTGATTCTTTTAGTCCTTTAGCTGCACATTTTCTAATTTCTCTTTGATAATATTACAGGATCTTTAGATTTTATTTATTTTTTTAAAATGAAAGACCAGATTATGACACAACAGCAAGAGCTAAGGCTGAAAACAAACCCTTAAAAAACTTGGTGCAATAAGCAGTGCACTGCAAAGAGTTGGCGACACCTCTGCTGCGCGACCCTGGGCAAGTCTGTGCCTTTTTGCTCCCTTTCCACTGAGTAAATAGATGCCAGACAGGCAACTCTCTGTGTACCAATCTCACACGTGAAAGCTGCTGAGACAGTGAGATCACAGAGACCTTTGCTTTGGTGTCATCATCCTGGAAAGACAGAAGTACTGAATCGGAGGCATCAGGTCTTTCATGTGAATAAAGTGCTGATCCCACAAGCTCTGAGGCCTCTGCTGACTGGCACTGCTGAGCACGGAAGAGCTGCCTTTGCACCAGGTCAGCAAACAAAAGGTGCTGTTCCAGTGGTCCCAGAGGCTGATGCCACCCACCTCCGCAGGTTCCCATGAGAATGTCAATCTCTACGCTAGCACAAGTGCTAGCTTCAACCCACCACAAAGGTAATTTTGCCTTGATAATGACACTGAAACATGAGTTCTATTAGAGAATTTGTAGCTGCAATTGTTGGGCCTGCGGCACAACAGCAAGGCTTGTCAGACATGTACCCCGCAAGTTGGCATTGGTAGGAGGGAAGCTCTTTTTATTGCTTTTAGCTGAACAGATGACTCCATTTCCTAGCTGGAGGAGGACTGCAAGACTGCGCCCGGCCCCCAGAGCATCTCTGCCCCTTCTCCAAGCCCCTGAAGGGAGGACAGAGTCTCTGACACCCCCCCAAGTGCTGCCACAGCATACACTAGGGCAGAGCCTCTGTGCCCCTGGGGACAGCGTGGAGGGCGGAAGGGTGGGCCCAGGGAAGGAAGGAGTGGGTGGACTGCAAGTACACACAAATATGCATGACTCTCCTCCCACCTTCTAGTGGGTCTTACTGGGGAAATTGTTCTAATTCCCCATCTTCCCCATCTTTAGAGAGAAACTAAAGCTCAGTTGCTGAAATTGCCACTGGTCTCAGGGAAGGATTATTTTACCCTTGGGCTGGTGGTGGCTGAACATTATCAGCAAGGACAGGACTGACACCATGGTATCCTTATATATAGATATATATATCACTAGAGGGGTAAAAAACCAAATTTCTTGAAACAGATTGTGTCCTCAGGTTTTGACATCTCCACATAGTATAAGATTTCAGTGCTGGAACTATTTTTCCTTCTGCTTTGGTGGGGGAAAAATTAATTTGTGCCTGTAAGTTGAAAAGCATTGTTTTCAATGTCCTGAGCAGCTGATTTTCCACGTAGTTTCTCTACCAAAAGGCAGTCACCAAAGGTAAATGCTCGTCTAGCTCATGCAGATGCTGACATTGGCTTCAGTGGGATGACCAGGGAAATAAACAAAGAAAATAGGCAGGATAAGTTGTGCACTTTACAAGTCAGTGACTTGATTGTACTTGCACTTTTGGAGACGGCAAAGTTCAGGTTTGACCTGAAATTCTGCAATTCATTTTGTTTAGATAATTGTAAAAATGTGCCAGTCTTCCTAAACAGACACACAATTCATATTTCTAATGATGTTACTACACTGAATATGGAGGCTGTTGTGCAACTAACTCACTTCAGCCAGTCCTGCAGGAAGACATTCCCTGCCAGCGCGGGCGAGGGACCAACCACTGCATGTTTCAATAGCCCTTCTTGCTGGTGTTGCATGTGTCTTTTCATTACTATTTTTCCAATTTTGATAAAACTCATGAAGTTCTCATTCTGTAAACAGAGACTGATGAAATGGAAGGTACCATGGGAGAAACAGGACTCCCTGTTTCATTTTTAATTCCTCAGGCTCTCAGAGCTGTCCCAGCAGTGCTGCGGCCCAGCCAGCAGAACAGTGACACAGTGTCTACTTCTGAAACCAAGAAGAAGGATGGAGGTGCATTTGAAATGAATGGTAAATAGCTCTGCTGCATTTATAGCAAGACATGACATAATGTGGGCTTTACAAGAGAAGTGTAGTTTAGCATTTGTAAAACTTGAGAATCCACCCTGTGCTGGAGGAATAGTTGGAGCCATTCATACCTGGGCTTCCATCATCTCAGACAATGTAGGTGGTTTTAATCACCTCAAACACATCTACAGTTGGGCGTGAGTATATCAGCTCTTCCCAGTGGAAATGGAAAGTAATACAGTAGAAGTCAGTAGAAATAATGACATTCCCAATGCAGATCATTTGAGCACAGGGTACTTGCCACTGGCATATTCACATTATATGTAAGAGATGGGATGCAGGGTAACACATTGCCCATTCTGACAACCCCACCTGGGTAAAAGCACATGTCTGGAGAGGGTTTTAGAGCTAGAAATCCTCTGGAATCATCTTACCTGGTCAGCAGAGACTATATAATTTAGTCTATTTCAGTTTTGACATTTTTTGTGGAAAACTTTTTTTCTTACTACCTGTGCACAAAAGGAATTTATTTTCTTAAATGTTCCTGTGAAGAAGAAACTCAAAATAAGGGAAGAAATAGAAGTCTCATGATGGTTTTAACTCCAGTTTCAGCTATCTTGACAGAAAGAATGTAGTATTTAGATAATTTTTGGCCACTCAGTCAATTTGAGCTATTTTTGTACCACCAAAACCTGATTTATAGCCTGAAACTTATCTACTTTAATACAACCAAATAAACTTTAAAGATCAACGTGTTAGAAAATGACCAAAACCAAAGGTTTTAAGGTAAAGACAGCTGACCCCTCTCCACAGCAGCATAAGTGCTACAAGAGGCAGCTGTAATGGCATAAATGGACAGTTTATCAGCTTTCTGCCAGGGAGTGACAAAATCACATCAAATGAGGCATTAAAGCCCTAGTTTTGAAAACTGTGATAAATACCAGCTAATCTGCTGACATAATATATTGTGAGTCAAATATTTAGTTTTGCATTAAATCTAAATCCAACATTAGAGCATTTCCTCTTGATTAAAAAGGATAAAATGTAGATGTTATTTTATGCTCCAGTTCCCAAATCTAATTAATGCTCAACATTCGGAGCTCTTTCTGACATTACAAATGTGTTAGTAAACATGTCAAGGAAAGTGGGGAGGCACAAGGGAAACAAGTGCAAAATCTATATGCTCAATTCATATTCCTCCATTTGCAGTGGCTAATATGTTATTGCACAGACTATTTGCAGACACTTGCCCTGCCAGTGAGCAGCTAACTTCCCTGATTGCTTGTATAAACAGTCTTCCAGATCAGGAGACAGACGTTGTAAGAGAGTACATAGCTAATTTAATTTTAGTATCATTAGGAATTAAAAGCAGAGCATTAATAGATTCACAGTAAATGTTGGCTAGGCAATATAAGGATTGGGCAATATGACTATTAAAAGCCTTAGTATTTGTGAGTGATCATAGGAAAAGGTTTTCCAGAAAGTTTATTATCCTGTGAATAAAATGTAGCTAAGTAGAGAAAATATTACTGCTGAGATAGAACAAAATATTTCAGTGTTTTTGTGTCATATATTACTGATCTTAGTGGACTAGAGGAAATTCTGCTTTTAAATGTATACATATTTATGGGCTAGTTAATGACCTACTCATATCTAAAAACAGAATGAGACAAATCCTCAGAAATCACTGTAATATCTTCATTCATTATGCACTATATTCCCAGCATTATGCTTTAGCTGATTCTTGGAAGACAGAAGTTTGAGAAACATGTTTCATTGTCAAAAACTATGACTTCAGACTCTTGTAGTTTCAAAATGCACTGCACTGTAATTGCTTCTTTTCTAGAGAACATGTTTTAGAAAACCTAAATGCACTCCAGTGCTGTATAAGATGGCATGAGCTCAATTCAACTGAAAAAGGAATGAAAGATACAAAACAAGTAATCTCCTGCCACCTTCATTTCAGGAAATGTGTTGATTTGTTTGGAAAAAGATCTCTCTAGGCTGACACTCCTAGCTAAGTCTGATACATAAATCAACATTAAGTACAACCTTCAGGATTTGGTATAGCTCATGCTACAAGAAAAATATTTCTTCATACTCTGAAGAACATGAAAAATCACTGAAAATAAACACAGAAGAAAAAACAAATAAACACAGAAAAAAAAAACCACAACAAACAACAAACAAAAATACAAACTAAAGAGACCTTAAAAAGGTGGACTTCAGAATTAAACACTTACTATATTCAAGAGATGACACCCTGATTCTTCTCTTATTCTATTTTGAAAAGGATTCTATTAAATGGATAGCCATGTATCAGTGTGTAATCTCCAGGGTGTAGGTCACAAGTTATTTGGCATCTCAGAAGCTGCATGAACTCTAATGCCAGTCAGACACCTCAAGAGTTGTTTACCAACAGCAGTGAGACAGCCTCTGCCAGAGCAGGGCCTGCAAGGGGGGGAGACAGCACGCAGAAGTGATATTCTTATACAACTCACTCTTTTGGTGGATCATTGCTTTTGTTCAGTTTCCTCATTTTCTTATCTCAAAACCACAAAGACCGTAAGCAGAATGATAGTTCAGAACAGTTCTGCAAATATTTGGTCCTGGGCACTCTCCTGAGCTGGCTCAGAGTTTCTTTCTGCAGGAGCTCCCGTCACAAAGGGCTCTGCTCAGAGGAGACCCTCCCAGGCTCTCATTTCCACCAGGATAAGTGTCTCCTGGCCCAAGCAGGAAGTCAACCCACTGTTGAGAGCAGCTATCACCAAGAAATGCCTTTGAATCAGTGTTTAAAATTGTTTCATTTTTCCTGTGAAAAAATCACAGCTGAATTTGCTATAATTTCAGAAGCTGCAATGGTAAGCCAAGTTACGTAGGGTCTACCCCTTCAAAAATTGGGTTTGTGCTATTTAAACCTGAGATATGTTTAATGGTTCCAGCACCGTTTTGGACAGACAGGTTGATCACAATAACACTGGCACAACAAACTTGTCTGGCTTGGCAGTATGAGTGAGTCATGGAGTACCTACACAGCTCCGACTCTTTCTGCACAATTCCACAGTCAATACAGAACAGTGCAGGGCCAAAATATACCCCTCCTCATACTCTTAAAAGACAATAGCCAGTCAAAAAAAAGAAACCTAAAAAACAAACGCAAACCCCAGACCCTGAGTAGTCTTGCAGTCTGAAATACCTAAATCAATATTGTCTTATTGAAAAGTGGTTTTTGTCTTTTTCATGTCGCTGTTTGTGTTAAAGCATAAAACACCTTCTGACACTTACCATAACATTAAGAAAGACTTCCTTCAAATGCCCTGGAGTTTGGGTTGATCTCATAATTTACATGAATGCCTTGTGCAGAATCCACTTGACAATTTATATAACATCAAAATACAACACTAGCAGTTTCATTTTCTTTGCACTTTGCACTTCAGGTACCTAAGAACCTAAGTAGCAAGCATACAGGTAGTTTGGGAGCTACTGATGTATTGGAGCTTCAAGTAATAATAGATAATTATTGGAAGACGATAATTATATTCCCTGAGAAGTTTGAAGTCGTGCTCTAAGGTTGGGCAACTGGCACATTTCTTTATCAGTGCTATGTGCTTTTGTCCCTTCTTTGTATTTTGATGGTAATTTTTGACTCCAAAGAGATTGGAAATGGTACATGGACTGGGGATTGGCACAGAACCAAAAACAGACATCAGTGGGAATAAACTCAAAAACTGGGAAGACCTGATGTTACTGAATTTCTTCTAAATTATTTCTCAACTACTAATATCTATCATAACCCTTTATGAGGGAAAAAAAACCCCAAAACAAAACCCAAACAACCCTGTTCTTCCTTCATCTCTCATCCTGGAACTTGCTCATAACCTCTTGTTACATCTTTACAATGAGAGGAAAACATGTCCTAGCTCCTTTTTGAGAGTTCATCAAGTTCTTGTGACTGAAGTCATATTGTTTGCAAGAATGAAGAAATTCACCCCAGACTCCACCTTCTGCATGAAAAGCAGCTGTCTTTCTAGGAACTGATCTAAAAACCAAACAAAGTATGCAGGGAAGCAGAACTCTTGCCATGTAGATTTGGGAAAGGGCTTCTTACATTACCATATAAATGTTAACTGATCACCTACCTTTTCTGGGACAGTCATCCTGCAAAATGAAAATGTGTTAACCTGAAAGAATGTGTTCATATGATGCTTGAAAACATATAAAATGACACTGATTACTAGCACTGTTTATGTCAGTACCACACACACTATGGCATATAGAATCCAGGAGGTGCTATGCAAAGTCCTTTATCAGCAGCTTCCAAAGGAACAATATGAGGCACAGGACAAGTTGTCCTTGCTGCTCTGGAGTCTTCAGAGCATCATTACCTTGTGCTGATATGTTGGTGTCTTCAGCATCTTCATGGCATTGTGCTTCTGCCTCCACAGGGATGCCAAAGTCTTAGTGTCTTAGTTCACATTTATCCTTAAAATAACCTGTGTTCTTTGCCAGACACTGAATAAATTCTTCCATTTATATTTGAAACAGCTTTAATGTCTAAAAGTTGTGATTTTCTTCCATTTTCCACTCTGTTGATAAGGTTTGAATATTTAGACAAAACCTTAAAATACTCAGAAGTTAAAGGTTCATTTAAACAAACATAAAAACACATTTCATATCCATCTTTGCCTTTACATACCTGGTGCATGATAGTCATTCAAGATCTCTCACATGGAGAAAGCTTATTCGGATACTAAAAATATCACATGTTTACACTTGTAAATCACCATTAGCAAATTATTTTCCTAATGCTTTAGACAATATAGTAGCAAAGTGCAGCTGCTTCAGCCAGAATGGTATTTTAGTGATTTTTAAGAACTTAATGAGATCAGGTAATTGACTAGTGAAGCTAAAAATTTTACCTTCAATTAAACAATCAACAGCTCAGTACATCAACATAATCATCTTCGCCCCTCCACCTCTCTGTTATTAAATCAATATGTGGGTAGCAGTTGTCTAAGAAACCATTTCCTCTGTGCTACTAAACCAGTGTTCAGGACCCATTTTAAAGCATTTATTCAATCTGTCTGGTGTAATTCGCAAATAATGGAAAGTATGTAGTAATGCAGATTCCGTAAGCAACTAAGGAAAAATAAGGCCTTAATCCATTTGTTATTTAATGGCATTATTTATGCTACATTTGTTCTGGTGCAACCAACAAATAACTTAATACCCTACATACATTTTAAAGTATCATTGTGTGTGCTTCAGTTGGCATTGCTAGATTCTAGATCCTTCTATATGTAGGAAATAAGATTGTACAAGTCGTGTTAATGAATCAGGCAGTTGATGGTTCAGGAGACAGTAATGAGGCAGAAGTATCATCTTTGAAAAAATCCACAAAATAACAGAAATAATTTTGTCAGGAAAACCCTTCCAAGTGCTATTCTACAACACAGCCTTCTCATTTTTGATTAGTTGATAATGAATCAATATAAACTACTCTCCCCAACCACAACTGTGAAAGATGTTTATTACCTGAAGCATGGGGAACTTCTGATGTCTTGAAAAAATACTGAAGCTGGCCAGTTGCATCCCACCACCCACTACATTCAGAGGAGTCTTGGTATCATGTCACTCACAGGCATCTATAGCATAATTCTGTTTTCTAGAAAAAAAACATTTGTTTTCATCTGCAGACAGCATATATTTTATTGCTGCAAAAATATCAGGCAATGGTTAAAAAGAGAGGAAAAACTGTAGTGCAATGCGGAGATGTTAATAGGTAAATCTGTGACTTTCCAGTTTTTTTTAATTAAGGCACAAATATATTCCTATATATGCTGATATTCACCACCTGCACTTTCTGCCAGTACACCCTGACTGCCCAGACACTCCCAAAGGTTGGGGGGTTGGGGTACCTGGTGGAGCGAACCAGCACCAAGCATGAACAATATTCATTATGAGAGTAGCACTGGCAGAAAATGGGTGTCTTTTATTCAGCTATTGCAGCATCAGCATTCTCTTCTCGTACCACTGTATGGGAAACTGTGAACAACATGAACACTACCTGCATGCAGTGCTGACCGAGATTTTCAAAAGCAACTAGTGATGTGATGTGGTTCAATGCTCCCCAAAAAGAACTACCATAAAGAGGTGTGATTTTGGGGAAGTGCTGTACATTGCCTGCCTGCTCACAGAGGTGAGATCAGGCAGCAAAGCCTGACAAGGGCTGCCATCTCTGCTGCCACCAGTATCACTGCTGCTCCACTAAGTCAAATTAGGATGCTTCACTTGGGGTAAAATGCTCATAAAATTGCACAGAGTATTGCACCAAGGAGACAATATTGTACCAGGCACATTACCAGTGTCCAAGCCAATACACACAATGTGTGTGTGAGTCTCCAGGGCCAAAGCCAGAAAAATGTGCTTAGCTCTGCAGGACAGACCTCATTTATCTCCTAGGAGTTGTTCTGGGCACTAGGTTATCCCAAAATCTTGCTTGGGTGGAAAACTTCGGTCTGGTCCCTGCCAAACAGCCAGAGCAGTCCCCGCCCTTTACCCAAAACAATCATTTGCCAAACCTATCTCTGTCATTTGACAAACTTCAGAAGAAATTCCTGGTTTGCTTCACTACCTGCATCAGGATGTCATGGGGCTACAGAGCCACTGTCCCATCCCGCTCTATTTGCCTCTGAGCCCCTGAAGCCTCCTCTACCACAGCACAGCTCCCTTGGCTGTTCTCACCCTGAGTTAGCTCTGTTTGTTTTCAGCCAACAGAGCAACTCATTCGCAGTTCCTGCCCACATCTAACTGGCACTGACATGCTCAGAACCAAATTTAATCTGGTGTCTTACTAGCCATGGAGCCCAGAACAAACGAAATAAACTCCTTCAATGAGTAAAACTTTCTCTTGATGTGCTGGCAGAGCTTTAACACCCACCAGCCAAAATGAACCAAATTAGTACAAGCTCCTCTTCAAAGAATTACCATTTCTAAACTGCTTGCAGTAACGTGGGCTATTTTGATTCAAGGTAAGTTTGGAAAGAGCTCTCCTGGCAGAACCAAAGGTGACAAATGGGAGAACAAGTCCCTGGAAAGTGACCTCAGCCACTGGTCCATTCTTTTGCAGAACTGGGTCCTTCTATACCTTAGGACTACCACAGGTCTGAGCTGCTCTCTGATTGACTCTATGTGCTAGATTAGGTTTTTGCCTGGAGAGTTCCTTATTACTTAGAGAAGGAAGTGGAAGAACTGATGTGTATAAAACAAAGTTACTTCTTCCCCTTTTAACCTGTGATTTTTATCCTGATAGCTGCAGTAAGTCATTGAGATACAATTGCAGGGTAGAGGACAATCCTGACTCATTTTAAAACGGCTGTACCCTCACGTGGGTGTATCCTAGGACAAGGACTCTGAGTACATGTAGACTAGAGAAAAAAGTTGTGATTTTAAAGATACTGCCTAACGTGGTTTGAAACCTTGCACAGACAGGGCAAGCCAAATGCTAAAAGGTGTAAAAAGTGTTTCCTAAGTCATTCTAAAAATACAACTTTTGTACCTGTCTAGACAATGACAGAATGCTTCTTCAAATGGCACATCATGCTCACGGGAAGTCCCACTGCAACAGCCAAAGACAATCTGCATAGGAAAGGATCGATGAGAAGTTTCTCTACATAGGTCTTCAAAGCAATGGCATAGATTGACAGGCAGGGAAACCCTGACAAGAGAAAAAGATCCTTTTTTTCAGTAGATTTAGTTCAGTTAGGCACTCTTTTTCAAATGCAAGACCTACTAAAAGTCTACTGAGATAATCTGCTAAGTTTTAGCAGGTCATAGTCTGGACTCCTGGCTGACTGCAACTCAGCCTGCTAAAATTATGTTAAAAGTGTTGAGGTCTATGTGTCTGTCAGATGGGATATTTAGTCCTTAAATAAGCTTGATTGAAATAGGTTTCCTGGAAATGGCCCCTTCCCTAAGGCTGATGAGATGGCAGCTCATTTTCCATGCCCATTCAACCTTTTATCCCAAATCATTTGCCTAAACTGCACCAACAAATGCAAAGTTCAATTTGTCTTTAGTATCAGTATTTCTAGCTGACTGTGAGAATCGATTAATTTCCTACAGGCCACCACAGCAATTGATTTTGACTTTGAATTTGTTTTCACTGAGATGTACCCAGACAGAACCTTGATCTAATCTGCTCCTTTAAACAGCTACTTGAAAATGTCTAGCCCACATGCATGCAAGTATGCCCATTGTAACAGCTGTCTTCTGCAAAGTCAGCAGATATATTCTTAGTCATTAATACATATCCTTACACTAGTTTGCTTCTACCAAGCCGACTGGAGAGTGAACAAACCAAAGTATCTGTTTCCCAGAATTGTACTAGCATCTTTAACATCTTAAACAATACTTTCAGGAAAGAAATAAAATAATAATAAAAGGAAAAAGTCACTACCACAATTGCAGAAAAAGCATAAGCTCAGCCACTCCGACCATTTAATGTCAGGGCCTTTTTTTCTATGTGAAAAAAACGCATCAACAAACTAAACAGAAGCAAAAAAATCCCAAACCAACAAAAAACCTAAATACAAACAAAACTATTAGTTCTATTTATTATTAGAGCTTAATGACATAGGTGGGTATCTAGTAAGAAAAAAAATCTACATCTCAATTAGTCCCATTAGAGATTATGTCTTTATGACATGGGAGGGTATCTAACATTCAAGGGAAAATTCACAAGTCACCAACTCAACTGAAAGATTGCACCAAATAATAATTTGCTGGTGTAACTCCAGGTGACCAAAGTAACACGGTCTGGATGTGCTTGAGACTCTCTGGGTTTAATAATCATTTGTCAATAGCCTTCAAACAACGGAGTTGTGAAATGGAGCCACTTAAGAGGCTTTTTCATGATTGTGTCAAGGTTTTTTTCACCTTGGTGCATACCACCTGAAATATTTTAGAGATACACATTGATTTCCTGTTTTGGATAAATAGCAAACTTCCTATACTCAGGAAGCCTGCAGCCAGTAAAGTCCATAATTCAGAATAAGACAGAGATTCCACAGTCGACAAAGGCTCTTTGGTAAGCAATTGTTGTTACCCACAGACCTGGACAAAATCTTTCTCTCCTTGCTGAGCCCAAACCACCACTCAGCGTTTACAGGAACCTTATCTGAATCAGAGCAGCACGCTCTGACCTGCTGTTCATGCTTCTTTCAGGTTTTCAGCTCTGTCTGTCTTGAAACTTTCTCATGTGCTAAGATAATGTCTTTAAAAACTAACCTTTTATATACACAGACGTAACTAAAAGACAGTAATACCTATGCAGAGATTTTGTCTGTCTGATTTTTTTTGTCCTCTGAGAAGACATCTAATAGCAGATTTCTTCAAGGCCTAATACCATTTCGTGTTGTCCACTAAACTGAATGGCAAACCCTTCTTTTATCCGACATGACCAGAGGAAGCTCCTTTTCAGCGAAAGCAAACAATTAGGAGCCCTGAGTTATTATTTCCTATTATTGTGCAATAAAAGAAGCTCTGGACATTTCAATGGGAAGGATTAAAGTGACCTGCACCGCAAGTATCGTGTATCCACTTTCCTCCTCCCTGCGGAAGCGCTCCAGGCGATCGCGGACACGCAGCCCCACGCGTGTCCCCACGAGTGACTCGTCCTGCCCCACGCGTGGGCGGCCTGCGCACGGACCGAGACGGCCCCCGCCGCTTCCACGGGTGACCCTGACCGTCTCCTGGAGGACGGTCCCCACCCGGCCGGGCATCCCGGCTGTGCCCGCCGCGGGCCGGGGACCGCGCTGCGTAAAGAGTCAAAGTACACAGCGGCTGGGTCGATAGCCTATTAGGCTAGAAACAGTTCTGCATATCAAAGGCCGACGAACCTAATGACTAAAAATATAAGTACCTGACCCGGAGGATTAATCACACACTGTCAAGCTGAAATTGGTGCAATTCTTCCAATCATTAACGTTTTGCTTACAAAAATGTGCTTTTCTGTTTGTTTTTCTGCTAAATGATAACCATTTTCAAGTTGAATCGGCTGATAAAAAACGTCGAAAACAAGACGGGAGTTGTGCTGGAAAGGTCATACGTGCCAGTTCGGCATGGAATAGCCAACGGGCAAACAAACAGGACGGAGCAGGGTGGCACGGAAGGGGCTCGAAAATTTTCCGAACGGTGTAAAGTACTTTGACTGTTTTTCTCCTGCCGAGGAGCAGAGACTGCCCGCGGAGAGCCGCTCGTCCGCCCCGCCGTGGGCATCCCCACGTCGGTCTCTCCCGCTGTGGAAACGGGCTGGGGGAATTAGGGACAGCTGTTGGGGGCTTAGTTCTGGCCGGCACTTCAGCCGGCCCCCGCCGATGTGCTTTGCCTCCCCGAGTCCCCCTCACCGGGTGGCCGGGTGAGCAAGGGCATATCGACAGCCCAGCCTGGGTTACAGCGCTGTTTGTCACCTGTCGCGACACCCTGGAAATCCACATCCCCGGCCAGGCAGCTGCAGACGGCGCATCTGCGCTCCCCACCCGCAGGGAGCCGCCAAACCCCCTGTCACCGCAGGGAAAGCGCCTGGGTTTGTCGAGCACGGCTTCCCTGGCCCCGTTACATGGCCGGGGCCGCGGCCCCGCTGTGCCTCGGGCGGAGCCCCCGCCCCGGCCATCGCATCGGGCAAGACCCTAACCGCGGCTGGCTCCCGGCTCTTCGCGGCCGGGGAAAAGCACCGCCACGCGTGGATTTGGGGTTTGCCGGGGTTCACCCCACGGCCCACTCTCAAGGGCCGTCGCGGCGGCTCTGTCCCACGCGAAAGCACGGCCGTAACACGAAATCGCGCTGAAGAGATAACGCTAGTTTCGTGCTCTCTGATTTGCGTAGGGACAGACAGACAAGAGAAAGAGAGGACTAGGACGCACCTTCCCGAGCGCTCCCTGCCCTGCTTCCGGCCCTCCCACCCGCAGCTCCAGGGACTCACGGTTAGCTCTTCCCGTCTCCCTCGGGATCCGGGTTTAGACCCGCGACGGAAACCCTGAGCGAGGGAAAAGCCGAAGGATGGAGAAGAGATCTCCTCGTCAGCGGAGCCCCGCTGTGAGCTGTCCGTGGCCGACGACGATTTCCTCGCGTGGCGCGCACCGCGCTGGGGCTCGACCCCGGCGCAAGGGCTGAGAATTGCTCCAGGGAAGCCCTGGCTAGCCCCGAGGGCGCCTTTGTCACGCGTGGCTCTAAACTAGAGGCCGGTGCCCAGGTCCCCGGGGCCGCCGTGCAAACAGCGGGCGCTCGGCCCTGGCGCGGCCCCGGCTGGAGCAGCTCGGAGCCTGGTCCCGGTGCCTGCTCCCGGAGCCCGCTCCCAGTGCCCTGCGTGCACGGGCACGGGGGAACGGAACCCCCCGATCACTTCGTCTTTTCGAGCCCCGTTCATGAACGCGGTTTTAGAATAAGCCAAAGTTAAAGCCAGTCATTCAGAAAACTCAGCTGATGTTTCTCGAAGTACTAATCCACTTAGACACGACAACCCCGCTGCTTTAAGGGCCATCCCCCCTAACCAGTCACAATAGTCACTTGCTGCTCTCTAAAAGTCTTTCTTAGCACGAAAAACCTCTATGGCACTTGGCCGGGTCCCTGTGTCCTGAGCGCTCGTTGTGGCGCCTGTGGGGGCGCTGAACACCCGCGGGGGTGCACACCCGGGGTACCCGCTCCTGGGAGCATTCCCCATACCCCGGGTTCCGTGCTCCTTTCCCGGATCGGCATGATTTCGGAGAAAGGCCGATGAGTAACCACTGTTGATTCAGGTGGGTCAGCGCCTGGCCCTGCTGGGGTCGATGCCCGGTCCCAAGCAGGCACCGCCGGCCCTGCTCCTCCTCCAGCCCGCGCCCCCTCCCCGACACCCCAGGATCGGGCGACTTGTGGGTAAACACCTACACTTCCAGCCTCGGCTCGCCGGCCAGGTTTTCCTCCTCCTGCCGCAGAGCCCATTCCCCTGTGGGCACGGTCACGGGCAAAACCAAAACGTGAGGTGGCAGCATAAAAAACAGCAAAAAAAAAATAGTAGTGGGCCCACATGAAATCCCCCCAACCGAGGGCGCCCAGAAGGCTGTGGGGCGGTCGGCGGCCGGCAGGGTGCTGAGGGAAAAGCCCAATTACAGAACACCTGGGGCACTGCTGGCAGAGGGGAGGTTTGGTTTTTCTCCTGCTGGTAACTGGATGGCCAGCGTGGCAGGTGGTGCAGAGTTTAGGTTTATTTCATGGACATGTTCATCAAAAATTAAATACCAGGTTTTGTCTTTTTTTTTTAACATTGAACAAACGTACAAAATATGAACAACGTGAGGTACAAAACCACAAAACTTTTAAAGAAAACTAGTATGTACAGAAGCAATATGTATACGATAGACATTACCACTTAACCCCCACACCTGATGCCAGTTTTTCTCCTGCAGCAAAGCCCTATCACTCCCTGCATTTTCTTCTCAAATACAAAAATCCATAAAAAACAGTGATAAAGATTTTAAAGGAGAAAAATATCTTTGTTTGGGTGGGTTTTTTTCCTGCAAATGGAACCATCCAAACTGTGAGGCAAAGTTCTCAAAAATCTGAGAAGGCACATTTTGTCTCACATGAGAGGAAAAATGAATCTATCCAAAGACTCTACCTGATGAATGGAGGGATGTCTCAGTAGAGAGCACCATGGCACATGAAACAGTGTAAGCATAAGGCACCTCTTGGGATGGTCAAATCCCTCCCTATTTCACAGAATATGTTTCTATGCTTGCAAAGGGCATTTAAATTAATCTATTTAAACGTCATTTGATTACACATAAAAAAGGGCTTAGTCCTGCAATCCATACTCACTTCCACACTAGTTAGAGAGTTTTGCCTGATCATCAACAGCAGCTGATTCAGACCCACCCCCATCACCATGAGTAAGGACAGGGTGCAGGATTATATTTCAGTTAGAACATTGATTATTGTACAAATATATCTTGCAAATAATTAAATACAAACCATGTTCCTTTAACCAAATTAGAGATCTTCCAAAACTGGATTGCTTGCAAAAAATATATATTTCTTTCTCTGCTTATTATAAAATGAGTCTATTTGGTATTAGTCTTTTTCCTTTCAGTGTAACGGTCAAAGTTTTCTCCTGTAGTATAATATTCTTTCAAACCAGCCCCTGGTAAAGTGCAAGCCAAGTCAGGGTCCACTCTCTGCATGGGGCTGTTAGTGGGTAGGATTGTAATAGCCTTTATCGCCTTCAATGTCCACTTCTTGATCAGAGTCGTTGGAGACGTCTGACTCTAGGTCCTCCTGTGAGGCTGGTGAGGGGGTGTACTGAGAACCATCCAGAGAGACCTCCTTACCCTTCTGCTCTGGGGTCTGGCAACTCTCTGGCCTTTGGTCACCATGACTGTTAGCACCTTCCACTTCTTCTTTTTTGGTGGCCTGGGGGTTCTCCTGCAATGAAAGAAGCCTGCTTGATACAGAAATACAGGGCACAGAGACAGGAGACCTGGGAATTCCAGCTGTGCTGTGTGGGAAAACTACCTTGGGTTTCTTGCAGGAAAAGGCAGGTGTCCTGCTATCTCCCTGGGCCTCCTACCTATGAACCTGCCTGAGTGGGACAGGGCTCTCATTGCAGTCCCCCACAGCCACAGGGCCTGCTGCTGTGAATAAGGCTCCTTGGCGATGGTTATCGCAGCCACTTCAAAAGAGTCAGGAGCTGCTGGAGCCCCAGGAACCTCTGAACTTTTGTCTTTAGCAAAGCAAATGTTTATTATGAGTCTACAAACACCGACACACAGCTTCCTCTGGCCCTGATCTTTCTTTAATTACACCCAACAGCCAAAGGAGGGAGGTTGAATCCATCAGCGGCCCAAAAGCAAATGCGAAAAAATTACTAATTAAGCTAAAATTCAACATTAAAACACTCACCACTAAAACCAAATCTAACCAAAACCTCATTTCTGAAGGCAAGAGTAGCCCTGTGTCGGCAGCTGTCTGGAGAGCCCAGTCCCCTAAGGGGGCATGAAATGATACTCTTAGGAGAAAGCAGGCAGAGACATGTACCCATGATATAACCATGCAGGCTCGGAGAAATGGATGTGACTGAATGAAAAGGAGGAAATGACTTAAAATGGCTGAGATCCCAAGCAAGCTCTCTGGACACTGCGGCATGGGTCGGGCCCCACCAGGGACCCAGCCTGCCTCTTGCCAGAGTAATGTGACTTTATTAAAAAATTAGCTGAAGATCAGGTTAAACTCAGGTGAAGGTCACAGAACAAATTCATCCAGAGCATGGCACTGTGATTAATTTTCTTATTACTTTTATATTAAAGGCTGATTCAACAGTAAAACTTGGCCATCCACGTCACACTTACTGAAGTCAGACTCAGGCCATGAGGTTGGGATTTTTCGAAAATATTTGAGCAAAGAGACCTTGGTTTTGCCAAGCCTGACAGGATCAGGCCCTAAGGGCCATAAAAAAAAAAAAAAAAGTAATTATCTGCTTGAGCACAATTTCTAAGGGAAGGGAAGTTGCTTTATGCTCTCAGCCTCATACACTGTAACTATTTGTGAAGGAAAAGTAAAAGCTACTCAATTTTCCATGCGGCTCCTCAAAACAAACAAGGTATTTGCACCTGCCTCTCCCAACGTGTGCAAAATAAATCGACTTGTGTTTATTAAGAGGGCGATTTAAAACACCAGTAAATATTGTTCTCAAAAAAACCTGCCTAAGTAATTTACTGACAATTACTTATCTTGTCCACATTAATTGGCTAAACAACATATGGGTTTACAAAATAATTAGTGTGGAGTTTCAATAGGCAGCGTGTGAAAGATGAGCATAATTGATATAGGAACTACATTAGGAGCTTTTAACATTAGTGCTGCCTGAACGAGCCCTCATGAATTTCAGCATGACTATTTGTCTTTTTAATCAAGGTGAAGAGGTTAAACAGCCTTTCAGATGACTTCTGCATACAACCTGGAATAAGCGAGCACAGCATAAGATAAGACAATTAAAATACTTATTTCTATAGAAACAGAAACATCCACGTACCTGCTTTAGGCGCCTCCATTTGGCTCTGCGATTCTGAAACCACGTTTTGACCTGAGCAACGACAATGAGAGAAGGCGCAGGGTAGTATCGTAGCCACTAAGGGCCGGGAGTCCTACCCTAACCACGAGCAGAAAGCAAAAGCCTGCCACCCTCCAGCCAGCCAGGTTCCCGGGAGTGAGTGATTAAAGCAGCCGCATGGCGAGGGCCGGACTGGGGCCGGTGCTGCTGGTCCCGGGGGCTGCCCGGGATTGGGGTGCAGTTCCCCAGGGCACAGGCACAGCCTCACCTGCCTCTCGCTGAGCTGCAGCATCTTGGCCAGGCGCTTCCTCTCCGGCGGGGACAGGTATTTTTGTGTCTCGAACTTCTTCTCCAGCTCGATGGTCTGGTCGTTGGAGAAACGGACCTGCCCCCCTTTCCTCTTGTGCAGCGGTCGCTGGATGAAGGGGCTCCATAGCAGTGGCTTCCCTACAAAGAGAGGCACAACGCCGAGGGTCACTGGCTGGCTGTGGACACGCGTGACCGGAGAACCGTGGCCCCTGCCTGAGCCCAGACCTGGAGGCGCGCCGGGTCCCGGGCTCGCTAATTTCCCTCGCCTGATTTTATTTCCCCCAGTTCCTATTCTGATCTTTCCCCTCTCTGATTTTTCCCCTCCGCCGAGCAGTGAGACCAGTTAAAGTCACTCTACGGGCTTTGGCAACATTTCCGTCAATGTGTTTCCTGTTGGTCTATCTCGCAAAGAAAAGAGAAAAAAAAAAAAAAGACCTTTGCTTCCTTCTGCTCTTTCACTGCGATGCCCCAAAGAAACCGTCTCCCTTTCTCTAAGCCAGTGCCCCCGGGCCCCGCGGAGGTCGGGGACGTCGCGGGGCTGGGCGGAGGGAAGCGACAACAGGAGGCCACTAGGCTTTCTGGGGAAGAAGTGCCCCCACTCCCTGTACCCCCGCCTGGGGGCTTGCCCGCCCGAGGCCGCGGGTTGCCGGCCAGGCTCAGCCCCGGGCCCGGGGCAGCGCCGAGGGGCGAGCCGTGCAGGAGGGAGCAGCCCTGCTGCGGAGCGTCCCGGGGCAGGAGGCTCTGGCCAGTGCCACTGAGTCACACTGTTTGTCTTTCTGTCTTGCTGCCTGCACCCTTTGAAATTCGCTGCATTGTTTTTCGAGATTTTGCTTGCGTCAGGCTTTAGTAATTCTGGTGCAAAACAGACTCAAAAAATAGGAAGCAACTGGTTATTTTAGCTGTCATAAAGTCACATCCCACACAGAGGAAATGAACAATATCAGAAAAACGGATCCCGGCTATCAGAAGTCGAGTGTTTCCTGAATTTGTCTGTATTGAGGATGTCGATAAAGTAATCAGCAATGTGCACGACTCCCGGGGAAGAGCCTGCTTCAGGCGGCCAGGAAAACACTTAACAGCTTCTGAAACCAGATTTACTCCTATCGAGAGCTCAAGGTTTCCTGTATGAACGGAAAGGGTCAGCCTCTTTCACTGCACAAATGTGGTGAGTCAGGTCCAGTTTTGCAATCACTAAGAACAAGTGCCGCAGCCCTGGCGCGGGGCTCACCCCCGCAGCGGGGTCGCTTCCCCCGGCCACGGGCGAGAAGAGGCCGCCGGGGCCCCGGCCCGGCCCGCGGGGGAACCGCGGGGGCCCCAGCGAGCGGAGCCGGCCTCCCGGCTGTTTTTCAAGTCATCCGCAGGAAAAAGCTGAGATCTGCCATGCGATCTCCCAGCACAATTAAAACTCCCCACCAAAACCACACGCGACATTACTAAGGACACTCTCAGAGTCACTTGGTTGAAGGAAAACAAATCTGAGTCACCGCGGCCGCGCACTGTGGTCTCGCTGTCAGGCTCGGAGCGCGGCACGTCTTTAATTTACTGTAAATCTGACGGGGGCCAGAGGGAGCCGGGGGAACGCAGAGAGGCAGTGGGGCGGGCGGAGAAGAGGGCAGCTTTCAGGCACTTCCCATTCACCCCCAGCCCCGACGGCGGGACAGGCACGGGACGGGAGCGGGGCGGTGGCAGTCAGGGAGGGCGGAGGAGAGGGCACATGGCTTACCTAGAGGGTCCTGCCGGATCAGGGCGTGCGCGTAGTCGCCGACGGCGCGGGGGAAGGAGTAGAGGGGCCCGGCGTAGGCGCCGGTGCCGTAGGTGGCGGCGAGGTGGTGGGAGAAGGCCGGGTGGNGAGAGCGGCCCCGACTGCGTCTAGGGGCGCTGGCACCGCCGCCGCGGGTTTCTCTGGGCTCGAGTTACCCTTCGATAGGTTTCTATTGGCGCGGGGCGGAGCCCGCGTGGTCTCTGTCCCCTTCCTGCCACGGCGCCGTCTGGCCAATGAGCCCGGCCAGGGAAGGGGGAAACCACCCCCCGCCGGCAAACACTCCCCCCGCCTCCCCGAGCGAACGCCCCGCGGCGCCAATCAGCCACGGCCGCGGCCCGCGGGAGCCGGGACAGCGGGGCGCGCTCCGACGCCCGCCCGAGCCCCGACGGCACAGGGGACGCGGCGCTTCCCGCACCGTCTCCCGGCGCTCTACCCGCGCATGGCGCAGCCTTACCCGGTTTTCGGGCTTCCCCGTGGGGGAGCGCGCCGAGTCCCCGCAGCGTGGCCCGGGCGCGGACTGAGGGAGGAGGCGGAGAAGGGGATGGGCACCCCTGCTCGGCCCGCACCTCTCCTTGGGAAAGGTCCCCGCGGGCGCTCCGCCTGACTGCGCGGACTGGGAAAGCGTGGGCAAGGGGAGCGTGTGGGCGGCGGGGCTGGACCGGCTGCTGCGCCGTCCTCCGGGACAGGGCCCAGAGCCCGGCGCGAAGCAGGAAACGGCTCCGCGCTGCTCCGCGCCCGGGCCGGCACACCGGGGGCGCTGGGGCCGGCCGCCCCCGGACGGGGTGCGCGGGCGCGGGGACCGACTCCCCGACAGCCCGCGAAGGGGAAGCCGGCGCGGCGGCCCAAGCAGCGCCACCTGGGCACCACCGATTTAATTTTTAAAATCCCGCCGCGTGATTTCTCCTGCCCGCTGCCCGCGCCCCCCGGGGAGGTTCGTGCGCTCCGTCCGGGCGCCGCCGGCTCCCGCTCCGAGGCCGCTCCTCGCCCAGCACCGGACTGTCGGCCGGACTTGGGCGGGAGGGACGGCGATCCCCGCTGAACCCGCGCCCCGTCAGCCACCCGGGGTCTCGCCCCGACGGCAGCGGGTGGCACCGCCTTCCCCTCCCTGGCAGCTGGGGCGGCAGGTGCACCCTGAGTGTCCGCGGACCCCGCCGGCTTGCCCCCGGTCGTCTCTCACACGCCCGTGTGCTGACAGAGAGCGCGGAAAGCTGTTAAGGAATAGCAGGTGCTGGTTTAAGTTTCCCCTTTTTTTTCTTTAAAAAAAAAAAAAAAGGTCTCCGGTTCAAACCCACGAAGATCTTAATAACTAAGAGGCTCAGAGCAAGACGAAAGGGTGTTGGTGAAATGGAAATATATATATATTAATAATATAGGGAGGTTGAGTTTTCTTTTTCTTTACATTGTTAGTTTCTGCCAAAACTCACCTTTAAAGCGTGGTCTTGTGTCTTGTAAATATCAGGTACACGTAAAGCGAGCTGACAGTTTTGATTATTTTTTCTCTCTGTGCTCAGTCTCCCAGGCATTGCTCTTTCCAAGGGGTTTAGTTAATGTTTTCATCTGGAAGTGTTGGATTTGCAGCTTGATTTACTTAATAAATGTACAGTAAACCGATGACCCGTTGCCCTCTGGAATAACGACGTGCATGATACAAGGCAGCAGAACGGAGGGCCCCCACAATATTTTACAAGCTGTCGATTCAAAATCTTGAGAACAAGTCTATGCAAAAAGAAAAAAAAAGTTTTGCTGTATTATTGGAAAACAAATAAATAGAGGAAGAGATTATTCTTTTCTGACTTTTATACAAGCAATAGGCCTTGTTAAAAGGAAGTTTTAATGGCACAGTTATTACATTCCACTACCACTGCATAATCCCTAACAAGAAAAATGAAGCACTTAATTTTGCAGTTCTAGAGCACCGCCCCCTTCAAATTCAATTGTTAGACCTCAGCCTTCCTCCTTCCACGGGTTGGAGACTATTAAATCCGCATTCATGAAATGTCACATTTATTGAACTACATAATTTTTTAATATCACTAGTGTAGGTTTTATAGTTGATTTTATTGTTTTTACGGCCATTCGGGGCTCTAAAACCCGGATTTTTTCAATGTTGTCCTTATAATTTTTTTCACACAGTCAGAACTAATAAAATAGAACAGTTGTGACTTTTTAATGCAAGGGGTCTCGGAGTTTCAATATTTTCACTCTGCTGGATACTAAAACCAATAAAAATACATGAGATTTTAATTATTTTCTGGATTAAATAAAACCTTTTCCCTTTCGCTTGGAACATACATTTTGTTTGTAGTTTCTGTCGTGAGGGAGATAATGCAGCTTCGGATAAAATACATTATTAACAATATTGTGATGAATACAGTTTTGAACGGATTTTGCAGTCCAATGGGAATTTAAAGTAAGATGCTATAGATCAGGGCAACCAAGAGAGTGCTTTAATATTTCTAGCATTTATTCTCCGTGTTTTCTCTGGAAAGTTCTCCAATTTATCTGAAAAACCGAGAGAGAGAGAGAAAATACACTTTATTCCCGATTAAAAAAAATAAAATTGTTTCACATTAATTTTCTTGGTATGCGTTTGAAACACCCCCAAGTTTTCCGGCTAATCTGGGGATTTCTGGAGGGCGGCGAGGCGGGATGTGTGCATCCCCGCACTGGCACGGGCTCAGCCCGAAGGGATCGGCTGGAGAACTCATTATTTTGTGCAATAACTTCGGGGCCCTGTCTTCCCCTTCACTTTCCGTGAAATCCCCCGCCTTCGAGGAGTTCTGAGCTCAAGGAAAAAATAATAATAAAAATCAGGGCCCCCACTTGTTCCAGGCGGCCCCGCTGGCAGCCCCGACGGCAGCGCCGGGGGGAGCGCCGGGGTCCCCGCGGGGTGGACAGGCAGAGCAGCCCGGGCTGGTGCAGCCGGTGCGAACACGCTGCTTCGCGCGGCCCCCGAGCCGGGGCCTGGCGGGGATGGGGTCGGCCGGGCTCCCCGTGAGCGGTATCGCCACGACGGCCCCGCAGGACGGTGCCCCCGAGCTGGGCGATAAGCCTGGCCCAGCCACGCTCATCGGTTGTTTTGAGCCTGTTCCCCTCCGCTTCCAGCCCTGTTCCTGCGCGGAGCCGGCAGCAGTGTTCCCCAAGGCGCTCCACAGGTGCCTCGACGGGCGCTGTGGGAAGCCCTTACCGGAGGCAGCGGGCACCGCACGGGCAACGCCGCGGGGTCCGGCCCCGCTCCTCGGCCCGCCTGCGGGTGGTCGGGGCTCCATCCCCGCCAGCCCCGGGGCGGGGGGCGCAGCGCCGCTTTAATTTAGCGTTTATGTGTCACCGTGTTCGTGACCGGGGTTTACAGGGCGTCGGTAACGCGAAACACCTGGACGGCGGCACCGCGGGCGCGCACGGCGGGGAGGGGCGCGGGCGGCTGGTGGCGCAGGGCGAGGGACTGCGCTGGCCTGTCCTGAGGCCCATGCGATAAAATAAAATAAGGAAAAAAATTAAACCCCCCCCGGTGTCGGAAAACAAGGAAATGAATGCTACCAAAACCAGAGACACATACCGGGCAATATTTCCACCGAACCCCTGGTTACCTGTGACAAATGCCTCGAAAAACAGAAGAATCCTGATTCCTGGGGTGATTATTTCGGGCAGTACACAAACCAATCCACGACTTAAAAGTGAAATGTGTCTCGAAGCACAGAACACTTTCCTTTGCCCCATGGCTTCTGTTATCACTAACGTGTACCTGCCCGGTTTCTGCTCTCCAAACTGGGAGTTTCACCCATAATAGCACCCTCTGTGACACTGTGACTTCAGGAGAGTTGCTCAGAGGTGGATCATTCCTGCTGCAATAACTGTGTTTGGCTGTACAGAATTAGTGAGCAATCCAGCAAAGTCCATCTTTTAACAGCTGGAGCGAGATACTGGCAATATCATTCCCCAGTGCTACAGGGCGCTTTCCAAGAGGATACAGCCCGCAGCCATTCCATCCCTTCCCATTATTGAAAATATTTCAAGACTCTTCCAAGAGAGGTGAGGCCACAGCCTTGAACACCTTCCAAGGAGGAAATAGGAGGGAGTTTACCTCTCTGATTTTTCTAACACCGTGAAAGCCAGACTTCTCCAGACAGAGGCACTGCATGTTGCTGGGTGATGTCAGTTGGTACTGCCTTCTTCCAGATAACTCATCTGTTAGATATTTGCTTCTTACATCTTCCTCCTCCTCACCATTGTGATTTGATTTAATAAATGAGTTACAACCATAATAAACATTAAGGCAAGTCAGTCTTAAAGGCATTCATTAGATGTAACAGAACAAGACAAATCTTGGTCTAAAAAGGAGCGGACAACATGCGAACTATTATTCTCAGCAGAGCTACATCTCTGTGATTTTGCCAAATTTAAGTCACCCAGGTGAAAAAAAAATTTTCAAAGGGAATCTGCATCACACTGAGTATGTTTGAGGTTTCAGCAAAACTGTGTCAGCTGTTTCTGAGCATTGGGTTAGAGGAAAGCAGAATGTTCTAAATTTTTTTTTGTTGGCATTTAGACATCCCTGCCTTGCACTGAAAACCTGTGATGCCCCAATACAAGGAAAACTTTAGGAGATGAAAACAATCAGCAAAAAGCTGGCCAGGGGTTGGATCTTCAGTTCTTCCTTTGGTCTTCTGCTCCAGGCTGTGGTTTACATTTGGGCAAAATAAAGAGCCCAAAGCTCTGCAGAGATACACAGACACCTCAGGAATGCTTAAGCCACCTATAGGCTTGACTTGGCTCTCTGATGATTTGAAAAGCTCTTCTTTACTGGCCCTGAATATTTGTGTATATGAGATGTGTGCTGCCACCAGCAAGTGCCCTTTTCCTATATGCTGTCACCAGAGCTCTGAGGGAAAAAAAACCCCAAAACCTACAGAAAAGCTTTAATGGTGCTTTGGAGTCTTGTCAAGGATTTCCGAGACAGCACATGCCGGACCCTCAGGGGAACATATTGTTAAGGTGCTTCCATTTCCTGTAGCCCCCAATATCATTAATATCTCTTCTGGGATACCTTGACTTGCAAAGTGGGATATGCAGCATTTATGGCTCTGTGGTAAAAGAAAGGAACACATAGCCCTGCATTATAAACATACTGTTATACCACTTTCTTTCTGGCCTGGGCTGTCTCAGTGATTATTGTGATACCAGTATCTCTAAACCAGTTTACTTCAGCTGAAGTGTGACGTAATTCACCAGTTTTCTTATGAATTGTGAAGAGGCATCCTATTAAACTACACAGACTGTAGTGTTTTTTGGAATGCACTTTTCTAACCCTTCCTTGGTCTGAAGACTTTTTTACCTGACCATTATGAGAATGTGGTGGACAGTGCTATGAAAACCAAACCAATATAATCCTCCTTACAGGCTTGTATTTTCTATCTATCTGCCACCAAAGTGAGCTGTTCTGGATTCTGCCTAGAAGTGTGACTGAAAGCTGCTTGGTTAATTATATTTATTTGGGATGATGGTAACTGTAACATGTTAAAACTTCTCTATATTCTTATGTGTTGACTACACACATAAAGATTACACCCAAAACCATATATAATTCCCAGGGGCTAGGTTGTCTCTCACATCTTGCACAATCATTTACGTAAGTGCAAACTGAATATAAAATGCTGCTTACACAGACTGCTGGCTACTGTACACCCACTCTGTGTTGATATAAATGGCTATAACAAGATACCAGACAATGGAGAATTTGCCTAAACTACAGTGATGACAAAACATCCTCTCTTTTTTACGGGGTAATCAGAATACAAAATATTGCATGTTCTAAAGAGGACTCTTGCAGCAAGATTTTTTATAGTAACAGTTCCAATGGGTCCAAAGTACACACAACTAAATTTGATGTCAGTAGGAATTAGGTATGAATAGGGAGTGTTACTTAGTTATTTTTGTTAATGTTTTCCAGAGCTTACACATTCACTCCACATTTTTTAGCAAACTTTATCATTTTGACATCATAAAATCAATCCCTAGATAGGTTTGTTTTATCTGGAGCAGATACACACATGCAGTTGCTGTTAATAGTCAAATATAGAAGCTTACAATAACCATCTAGCTAACTATTAATGGTTATTTAACAGTGGGGTTAGATGGATGGATGTCCTCATCTGAAAAAAAATTGCTAGACTCTCAGGTACAGAAACTCTTCAAAGGCTTTATTTTCATGGGTAGAAGCCAAAATACTTGGGTAGAATTGGCTCTAGAAGGCTAGACGAGAAATTGCCTTAGAGACAAACTCAGAACTCATGTTTGGAGTCCATTGAAGCTGATTATTTCCATAGGCAAATCGTGTCATTTTCTTAACAGAATGACAGAATATGCCTTGATGTTTGCACATGGAAATATCTCATAAAATACAATATTAAATGGCAGAAATGAAAGGAAGAATAGTTTTTCCCTAAGGCAGACCTCTCCCCTTCTCACTCCTGCCCCTGAGCTGAAGTCTCCCTATAATGGAAACTGTGTAGCCCAGAATCAATTGACAAAACAGCAGCATCAGTCACAGACATTACCCAGCCTCGAGTCTCCGACTCCAGTGGACTTCGTTGTTTCAATTACACTCTGTTAATTCATGCCAGGCGTGTTGGAACTGTTACTGCTGTGTCTGATGACACTGCGGAGTTTCTTTAATGTCAGAATCTCAGTGTCCCAGAGCACTAGTGGCACTTTCAGCTGTGCAGAGAATAATTGTCATATGCTGCTGAGGACTTCTGCTTTGCGACAGGGACTCAGGAAAATGCCATATCCCCTGGAAGTCAAGCTAAGCTAGCCTTCACACAGTTTGCCCTACTCCTGGTGCAGAATTGAGAAGGACTGACTTCTGAATTGTTCAAGTTTGTCCCCTGAAAATGGTATTATGGAGTGGAGAGGAAACACACCTGGTTTGGGAGGTAAGTAAACCAGGATACTTTCTCCAGTCTAAGTGAAGGGTAAGGGCTTCCATTCAATCTGTGGGATATAGGAGCAACTGACATCCAACCTGGAAAGTATTTTATTTTTACTGTCCTGAAAGCATGCATCATTTAATAAAGAGAGCCTTGCTTCAGCTCTGTATTCACCATTGGCCGTGTAAAATGATGTGAGATCGAGCTGGCTCAGAGGAAGGTATAGGTGAGCACTCTGAGTTAGTCTTTGCTGTGTCTGGTTTCATTCACCCTCTCCAGCAATAATCGCCTGTCAGGCAAGTCACTGTTCAAGTCCTTTCAGAGTCTGGAAATAAGGGGAACGCTTTTGCAAATCTGCAGGCTTTCTCATGCTCTGTGAGATTATTCCATAGCCTTTTGGGTTTTTTTATTTTTCTTCCCTGGAGTCTGGTTGGGAAATTTGTCTTGGTTGAGCTATTGTGCATGCAGCAAAGCTATATGCTTTGCTCCTCTGTGTCAGCAGTGCTGGTTGTGGAAACCTGTTAAAATGCTTGTGCAGCTGAGACTATGGTTCTCCTGATGGGCATGAAGTCAGGCCCACAGCAAAGTGCCTTATACCAAATAGAATTACTCCTGAATAGAAACTGGGACAGTACATGCTGGGATGGCAATTGTACTCATTATACTACTGCTGGTAAAAGCAAAACAAAAAATAAATCACGGATGACATGAAAATAAATATGCCAATATAAAATCTGTATATATTGAAAATCTGTATTCAAAACACTGCAATTCTTTCCTGTTTTAAGGACTGAGTTTGACTAACCTTCAGAACAGCTGCTCTTTTTCAATCCTTCCTTAGTTTGACCATCTCATAAACTTACCTCATCCCAGTAATAAGGTCTGAAATTGTAGGTGGAGACATAGATATTTTAGTGTTGCAGAATCTAAACCATAGCCCAGATGTTTCCTTGAAATCAAACCATGACATCAGAGCCCAACCTGATACAGATGCTAATCCAAATCTTTATCTCTAACCATATTTGGTTTATTTAAAAATGCTAACTCTAAAACATTACAGCAAAATTAATATCAAAATATGTAAATAGGTGCCTGAATAGTATCCTCAGCAGACAGACAGGTGATACACAGCTGCTGAGAAGAGGCGGCTGGACTTCCACCCAGAGCTTAGTGCTGCATCTTCGTAGATGGACACTTTGTACCTGTGCAGCTCAGCTGCTGCATTAGCACAGTAATTCAGAGACAGATCTACAGTCTGCACTTCTGCGCCTACATCTGCTGGAGCAGAGATAATGCAGGAGATGCTTGGAGAAGGATCCTGCACCACTCTGGGGCTCCCCTTCCCCGGCACTGTCAGTGAATCCCCACCATTCTAAAGCATGTCTGCTTCCAAGGACTCTAAGGAAGCAACGGTCAGTGCAGTTTGTGGAGGTCGTTCATACAAAGAGCAATGAGAAATGTTATGCATATGGGTCACGTGCCAATCCACGTGGTTCTTCGTATGCCAAAGAGATAATCAGTATGTGAACAAAAATGGGCTTTTTAATATCTGTTCAGACTCAGTGGATACATAAAATATTTGGGAAGAAATTGCAGAAAGCAGTCTGCTTACCAGGATAGATTTCAGAGATACTGTAGATAGTGGGAGACACCCATTAATTACAGAATCACAATCAATCAAAAATTATTCTTTGCATAATATTACCAATATGTACTAGAAATTAACTGGAGGAATACCTTCCCCTTAGAAGAATGGATTCCATGCTGCCCTCTGTGTAGTTGTGTTTTAAATCTGTGTAATCTGATTTTGGGAAATACATGCATTTCCAGTAATTTTCTTAAAAACATAATACAAATTAAAGTTCTAGGATTAATTAACATAATATGATCAATTAAAGCTGAAGCTCACATTTATCCTTTGAAGAACATCTGGCAATCTGGAAGGAACTGCATGAACCCTTCTTGACTTTTGCTATTACATGACTGTCTATGAGATTTGCTCTTGAAGAAAGGACATCTTCTGCAGTCTCAGAAGCACTGAAAATCTGACCATAAGTAAAGGCGGGTTTACTTGGACTGTGATTACAGAATCAAGTCAAAGCACTCTACTTTTGAAGAGTAAATTTACAATTTAATATTAAGTTGTGCCTAAACTGAGGTCTCACTGCATCACTTAATTTCTGTGGCTTCCCAAGCTGCTTTTCTATTGTTTTTGTCTCTTTCACATTATGTTACATTTCCCCTCGGGACAGAACCTATTGGTAGACATGACATTGCTCTTTAAAAAGCGTTCATAGCACCCATTTGACACCTGTAAAATATTAAACTGTAAGAATGTGTGTTAAAGTCAGTTAGCCAGGATAAGTGTGTTCTATAGATAAATGGGTTTGTTTGGGAGAGAGCACCACAGCCTGCCAAAGCCTCTGTCTGTGTCACTCAAGGGTAAATTCCTAAAGAGTCAGGATGCTGTAGATAACCATAAAATCACAGAAAGCTGCAGAAAGAAGTCATGTTGGCCAGGTCTGCCACAGTGCACACTGCTCAAACTCTGCTACAGTTGAAACTGTTGTAATTGAATGCACTTTGGATGTTGCATTTTCTTCTAATTTAGTTCACATACGGGCTTTGAACACGGCAGTTTCACTGTGGGTTTCATGACATGAATAGTTTCTTAGGAATACACAGACTATGGATAAAGCCCAAACAGGATCAGTCTTTGCATATCTGTCTACACCTTCCCTAGACCCAGGGATATGCCTTCTTCAGAGAACACTTGAATCAGGGTCCTGCCAGCATTGCCACAGACAGTAGTGTGAATGGGACATGAATAGTTCTCTTGCTTTTGGGACATACAAGCAACAATTTCAATGGCACCAACGGTACCTTTTTCCTGTGGCATTAGTAGGTGGCTCAAGCTCCTCTTCACAGTGTAGGCAATGGCACTGATGATTTTGTGCCCTCATTTCTCTCTGCTGGGTGGGTACATCATAACCTGTGTGTTCCTGGCAAACATTACGTGCTGAGAGCTGGAATGCCGAGATCAAACCCAGACACAGGGCAAAACTGGGTATGACAAAGTATTGTTATTATGTTTTCTTTCTGTTAAGCATGTCACCACTTATGCTACTCTCTTGTCCCACACTAACCTAGTTCCTCTTATTCCTGCAGATTTACACTTACAATATTAGTTGACAGTTATTATGTCATCTTACTCCCTAGGTGTTAGTTAGAAAACTATGCTGCCAGCTCTTTGTACTTTTTCTCATCAGCCAGTTCTTCCAAGCATATACCTATAGTTCGCTCTTCTTCTCTGAACTTCCTCCAGCTTGACTTCCTGGTAACGAGTTGCAGAGAACTGTGCTCACCTTTTCCAGATGCTATCACACATCAGTTCCAAGAAGGGAGACTCACTTGCTCTTTCCCTGTGGTATGTCTCCATGAGAGCCCCAAATCGTACCGACATTTTTAACTGTCACATCACCTAGAAAATTCAAATGCAAATTCAGAGGCCCTCCTTGCTCAGCATGACAGTCAGCGCACATTTTCCACCCTACGAGAAAAGGAAGACCTTGGACCTGGTCTTTGTGACAAGCATTGTCATTTCGGTAGGGAACGCAGATTGTTTTCTAACTCTTTTCACTAATCAGGTAAATTGGCTTATTTATGACAGAGAGAGGAGCGATAGGAAGTACTAACTAACCCTGTACTGGCGGTCAGAGTAAAGCAAAAACAAAGCCAGTTTCCAGTTCTCTGCGCTGAGACTGATTTTCCATTGTCGTTCCACATTATCTGCCCATTTAAGCCTGCCCGTGCAATTCTGTTGTGCATCCTGTAATTCTGTTCTAGTAGGTTTAAAACAAACAAAAGGAAGTGCTTTTTCACACAGTGCATAATTAAATTGGGGAACTTGTTGCCATGGGAAGCTCTAGATGCCAAAAGTACAAACGGGTTCAGAAAAAGAGAAGACAAATTAATGGAGGATAGGTACATTGATGAGTATTAAACACAGTAGCTTGCTCCACAGCATTTGGCTCAGGAAGCCCTTACACCGATGTTTGATGAAGGCAGGAAAGGATTTCTCTACTGGTGCCTGTTTCTCACACAGTTCCCCTCAGTAGCCTCTTCTGGTCACTGGCAGGAAGAACACATTGGAGTTAATGGTCTGTCTTAGTAAATCAGCTCTAATGCTCCCTTCCTAATGAGATGCACAGATGTCAGCAGATGCCTTTAGGGTTAAAAAATATAATCTTTAAGCCAAAAATTGACTCAAACACTTTTGAATTCCTCTTTGAATGTTTTTATCAGATCTGACACAGCTGACATTAATACACAATGTTTACAGCAAAGTGTACAACCGAAATGGGATATTTTAAGGTTTCAGCATGGCTAGGTTTATTGGCCCAGCCAAAAGTTTGGTTTTGCAGGTATTACAGGTAGGATCAACTTTGTTGGGGACTGATGTAAAGAGGAAACCTGTTATCTGTGCTGTGAAAGTTGTATCTGCTCCTGGAGCTCTCACTGAACAAACGCTCCCACCGGCCAACATGGTGCCATCTCTTTTTGTTGACTTTGCTCTGTAATTGCTGGTTTATCAGTCTCTCCTCAGACTTCTCAATTTATCCTGAGTGACAAGTGAAATGAGCAGAGCCACAGAGGCACACAGAGAAAGGAGAGGATGGCAGCCTGGTGAGGAAGGAGAGGAGGGCAGGCTGGTGAGACGGAGCGTAGCCCTGTGGCTGCCATCCTTATCTGGGCAGACAGCCCCACCCCACAGGCTGCACAGGTTGCTCCAGTCCATGAGGGAGAGAAAACTGGCCCATAATTTTGATAGCATCATGAGTTGCTTTCATTTCTTGTTCTGTGTGTTTGGCTGCAAAACATGTCATCTGATTTCATCTGTATTGCTTTGTCATTGAGGTTTCTTTCTTTCAACATTTAGATTGACAATATCTCATTTTGGTCACAGCTTTGTTTCCAAATGTCTTCTGCATTAGCTCAGACTCTGTGTAACTGCCTTAGTTACTGCAGAAAAATTCATTCAGGCATGGTCATGAATAGACTGAAGTGATTTATTTCTATTGTTGAGAACTCTGGAAAAGTTTATCTGCATTATATTGTTAAAAGCATGAGGTCCAAAACTAGAAAACAGTCTGTTGGCTGAGGGCCTGCCTCACTTGGAAAGTAATGACAAGGCAAGAGGATCAAATTCAGAGTTTTCATTTTCTCTTTGTCACCAGAACCCCCAAAGTACAGAACATTTTCTTGGAAGAATATTTCAGATAATTTGCAGTTTGCAAGAAGGAGGTCAGACTGCACAGTCTGACTGAATTAGCCACCTGCTACTCTAGCTCCATCACACAATACTTCAACTTCAGCACCTCAGTGTTACTGACTCAAATTTCATAAATTTTGCTATAGTTCATCATCTTGTATGACTCTGTGGAAGGAAAGCTTACATTCAAGCAAAGTGTTAGGAGTAGCACTTGTTCTCTGGTTTTTGTCTGAGTGCTACTGGGATGGAGACACAAACTCCCAGCGAGGGCTGCAGCAGGGACTACAGTAGCACTGTGCTGCCAGATGGGAGTGAGAAGACTGTGCTTCAGCAACTCTGGACTGGAAATTGGGGGGCCCAAACACCTGCCTTTGCCACAGTGTGCTGTTGCTGGACTTCATGTCAGACATTCATGCCTGTTCGTGCCTGTTCACCTGCTCCCTGACCAGTCTTTTAGATTAAATTTTCTACCGGTATGATCTGCGCACTGCCCTGTTCAGGGTGTATTTATGGGGGGCTCTTGGAATGTCCATAACCTAAGCATAATTATAACACAAAAGCAGAGATCCAAATGTTCAAGCCAGAGTCTTGAAAGAAGCTATTAAAGGCCACTTTACTAACCCTGTTCTACTAACAAGTTAAGATGCTCCCATGAAAAACTATGACCAAGCTTTTTTTCTGTCAATCAGTTATTAAAATAACACTCCTCAGTTTTTCCAGTGCCAATTATTCTGGTATCTGCAGACTGGGGCGCACTACCTATGATGCAGGATATTCCCTAGAAATAATAGGTTAAAATAAACAGCCAACCTAAGCCCAAAAGCAAAGAGCTAGTTCTGGACAACAGGCAAGATAATTAGGGAATAACTAACATAGATAATCAGCAAATCATTCAAATGAATTGATTTGGCTCAGGCTGGTGTCCCCATTTCTGCCTGAAAGCTTCAGTGAAATCCAAATAAGTGGCAGTTATCTTACTGTCTCTTCCTGTTATCTGACTCTAATGACAGCAGAGGAGAGAGGGGAAATCATGTCTTTGAACAGGATCATGGCCTTTCATTTAAAGTAAATACTACATCAAAATGGAAACTGCCTAAAGAATGATTCTGCCTTAGCTTAGTCCTGAGCAGATTAAGTATTGTATTAAAACCAGACAATATCAGGTTCTTGCAATGGCTTCAGCACCTTTACTACAAATGCATACACAGAGAATCAGAAAACACTATTTATGATGACTTGAAGGTGGCTAACAGGACAGCATAAGGTAGCTGTGAAGAGTCAAAATTCAGCCAAGGCATATGTATTTTGTGTTTCAATAAATGTCTTTAATGTTAAAAAAAAATCACAATAGGAAAACTTAAAGGGAGTGATGCTTATCCCAGATTCAGCTATGTACTTGTAACATCCAAGTTAAAATCACTACGTCCTTAAGTTCCCATGTAGTGGATGGAGACAAACACACAGGGCAACTAGCAATGAAGCAGTGAGGAGGTTCCTGTCTCTCTCCTGATGTTGGAGAGAGTGGGGTATGACAAGGTTCTGACTTCTGTACCTCCATGTAGGTGCCTGAACAAACACAGATAGGCTGAATTCAGGCCATGAGTAGTTTTGGCAGGAAAACTGGGGGCCAAGAGGTGGTTTGACCAAGATTTGATAATGTCCACCAAAGCTTCACTTGGATTTCTGAGCTCCATCAAAATCAACCATGGCTGTTGAAGAGGTGGTGAGGATTAAACTCCATCTTCTGCTGCACAGAACTATGTATGGGTTTAAGACTGGGCCCCTCGGCACACAAGTGGAAATGATTGCAGCTCCATGAATACGTGAAGATCCAAACTATGGTGGCATAGGAAGAGGGGCATAGGCTGTGCCTTGACAGCAGCTTTTCTTGGCAGGCCAGGTAGGGAGCTCTCAAAGCATGGCAGCATGAACTGCCAGCACCCACGTTTGCATCCTTCTTGCTTTCACTCAGCGTGGGTACTCACTTTTGGCTTGATTTCTGGGGCTGTTCACAAAGCAGGGAATGCCACAGAAACAAGGAATTTCTCTTTAATACTTGGATCCCTGCAGTGCAAGCACTGTACTTTCCCTTAGAGCAAGAAGCAAAGAGCTCTCGGATCAGATCAGGAGCATCCACCCAAGAACAACAAAGCATCCAAAATACAGGGAGCACAAAATGTTTTCTAGCTCTTCTGTCAGAGAAAACTGCACCAGTAACAATGCCATGGGGATATCAGCCATCAATTTAAGTTACAAAGAATTTCAGTGTTTTTAGCTCTAGGCACTAAGCCAATTTGCAATGTTAGGAACTGAATATAAGACACACTGGGTCAGCATCTATGTTGCAGCCCAGCAACCAGCAGCCTGACATCTCTGGTAAACTGTACTTTTGGTGATGTTCTGCTCACTTCATCTGTACCCTTGACATCTAGCTAACCCTTCTTTCCACAAGCTGCAAAACCAACAAAGAACTAATCACAATTAGCTCTAATAATACAAAGATCCTGCAGCCAACTGTATTTCATTAAAAAAATCTGAGCTTCTCAAATATTCAGTCTCTGCAGTTTAAAACATGTTCCTGAAGTACACCCTTTTCCTTTCATTACAGGTCCAAAATGCCAAAGAAGCAATAACAAGTTACAAGCCTGTAATGTTGTAGCAAATTCAAATTAGAAACCAAAGATTAATATTATATGTATTGTGAGCATTCCAATAGAATCACATTTGTACTGCACAGTTGCTGCATTGCCAAAGTTCAGGAATGTACTGTCACTAGGTTTGAAGATACTACTTTAGGTGCTTTTCCAAGGTCTGTAACATTTGCTGTATTACTCCACATTTTCAAAAGATTGTACCTAGATAGATGGACTGTATTAAGGGATAGAGAGACACATATAATAAAAACAATATTATTAAAAAAGATTAAATGTGTTCCAAGTGCTCTCATTTTTGCAAGGTCCAAATTAACTACCTTAATAATTATTTTTTTAATTATTAAAACTCCCTAGGGTTTAGATTTTATTGTAGAACCACCATTTTTTTCACCATAGTCTGAATAATTTAATGACACATATGAGAGATGACAGGACAAAGCTCCATTGCATAATACATTTGTATTTAATGCTTTATTTTGTTTTGTTTTTCTTCTACAGCTTTAAAACTGTTTTGATCCTGTTTTATTTTAAAGGAAATAAACTGAAAGTGAGACTCCAACTCAAAGGTTTTCACAGCAGTAGGTGTAAACTGTGGAAAATAAAATGAAAGCTAAAAATGTTCCAGGACTATTAACTGTAATGGAAAGAACGCACCTATCACGTAACTGAGTTTTCGCTGCTAAGGCAGTTTTATGTTTGCTATTCACAGGTACTAAAATTTATGATAGTAACCTTTATAAAGTCAATTTAATTATCTTTATCTTTTTACAAATAATAAATTTAGTTGTCCTATAATGAAAATCAATTGTCAACATAAGCTATGGTTAACATCTAATAAAACAGCCCTCTGTAAATCCATGATTAATAAGATTGGCTTCTATATTAACTAACAGACATCATAAAACTTCCTTCCTTGCAATAATCTGTATATTCAAGGTTCATCCTGCTGGACTGAGTTTCCTAAAATAAACTGTTAGAGCGAATGAACAAAATTTTGGTGCCTATCATTATTATATTATAACAACTTCTAGATGTATCTATAGCTGAATGGTTTTGAAATGAATGTCATATTTTAATTAAGTCATAGAAGACAGTAGCTATAACAAACAATAAGTGATTCACTTCTTTGTTTCCTTTACCTTCTGAACACAACGACAATGCCACTTTGGTTTTAGTTTGGTGCCAGGGGAATCTAATTGAAATGTGAAAAAGCAATTTCTCCAAACAATCTGTATATGACAGGGTCTTTTTCTGTGTCAAAAAACCCAAACAAGCCCAAACAAAACAAAAACAAATAAACAAAACCACAACAAAAAAACCCCAACACCCAAAATGCCCCCAAATTGGAATTTACTCCCTTAGAAACATATTTACAAGTTTTTACTTCCAAAGTGGGAGCAGTGGTGCTCAGATTCATCATGAAGTTATGTACCAGAAGTCAGAGGATATCTGTGTCATCCACTGGTTCCTCCTCCTGTGATACACACTATGCCTAAGGACACTGGCACAATACAGCGGCCACTGATCAGTGCCAGCTTCAGCTGACATTGGGTCTGATCTTTTAACAGCAGAACAATAACATCCTACCTGTTCTGAAAGATCCCAAAGTCATTTTACACAGGGGAAGCAGGTATGCTTGAAGCACCTGTGAAAGAACATACAGAACTAGGGCTGAAAACAACTTCCAGGCTTGTCTAGACAAACTCTCCCAAATACCGTGAAATCTTTTGGCCATAGAGACTGAACAGGGCCTTAATTTTTTTTTTGTTTTTTAAGCATCATTATCAACTCAGTGTGTACTTTGGAAAATGGAGATTCTGCTCCTTCATCTTAGTGCTTTACTAGAGTTCAAGTGACTGTAGCAGAGTTAGTGAGACTGGACTCGCACAGTGGGGAAATCAGTCCTTGGAGAAGCAGTATTCAATATTATTAATTGAATGGCTGAGGAGGAAGAGAACTGTCTTACCATATATTTAACTTGTTTTAAAAATGCTGAAAGAGCATATAATCTTTCCTGCCAATTGTTATTTTTTCATTTTATACAACTTCTACTTTAATTAAGAAAAAAATATTTTTGTAAGTTAACTTCTGCCAACGAAAACACAATTCTTTATCAAATGAAAAAAATATCTACATACAGCAGCTTTAGCACTCTGGACACTGTCAGAATAAAATTATAATAAGAACTATATATATGTTAAGCAAAACTGGAAAACTCTGAAAGAATCTAATGTGCTTTTATGCAATATTTCTGCTTATTTAATCCCTTTATTTGATCATTTTTAATAAAGAAAATGCACTAGTCAAGTTCAAAGTTTTAGTCATTGTGCCTCATTCTTGAAATTACAATGTTTAGGTTATGAACAGACCAAGAGTCACAAAAGCATTTCAACATAATGAAGGAAGTCAAGGGAACATTTATATAGGTTTAATATTTTGGAGAAAAAGAAAGAAATCCAGTTAAATCTCCATCACTTTACAAAATTTAACTCTGTGCCACTTGGAAACTGAATCATCTCAAAGTTTTAGAAAGTTGGAAATATGGAACAATTTTCAGACCTCATTTGAAAATGGCAGCTTGTTTCTAACTTCTTCCCTGGTGAGACTGCTAGACCAGGCATTTGCTCATTTTTATCTGTTTGAAGAGCACTTGTGTAGCTATAACATGTGCCCTCTTCTTGGTAGCTAGACCCTTTCCTAGGGAGCCAGAGATGATTTTAGAAGTGTTCTGAACATAGGAATTTTAACGTTCACTTCGCTGCACTCACCGTGCTTGTACTTTCAACATTTTCAAGGCTGAGCTCTATAGCAATGCTGCTGTGGATGGAGTTTGTGTTCAATCTACAAGAATAGCCTACTTGGCTAGGTGGTCTACATCTCACCTACAGTACTACGTTACTTAAAGACTACTAATGCAAAGCCTAGCATGATTTATTCTTATTTAACTTTATAAAGTAACTGCATGGGTGGGCACACAGTTTATAGAGTATTGCCCTCTGCCATAAAAAGTAGTTAGCAACAGGGAAAGAAAAAAAAAATAGTAGCCAAATGGCTGTAAACACTTGTTTAAAATGTAAAAAATTTAAAATATATAGTTAGTAAGTATATTTATTTTCCTGTTTTTAATGATTTCAAACATTAGAACTCTTTCTTTTTTCCCCTTCAATCTCTTTTTGAGGGAAAAGGAATGTTAAACTTTAAGCTAGGAAGAGCTGGAAAAATAATTTATTTTTTTTATCACTACAAAGAGTTAAAGGCTTCCTCTTGTTTCCTCTGCCCATTTAACAGCTAATTGCAATAGTGACTGACACCTAACAGAAAAAAGAAAAGCAGTCTAGCAACTATGCCCTTCTCCTCACTCTTCTGTAGCCTCACGTTTGATACCCAAAATAAAGGCAGCCATCAATAGCAGACAGTCAGCTTATTCTCTCTCCAAATAAACATTGAATCCCCCAACAACTCTGATGCAGCCAGTGTTCCAGCTCCCCAATTTCCATGAGGAAGCAGGAAGTTTCCTTTCCTCCATTTCCTCCTGACTGCTCATTTTTCACTTGAAAAGCAAGCTGGTGACTAATTATCTGATCTTCTTGTGGCACTCTTATTGCTCTCTCTGCATTTCCCTTTACATGCTTTTCAACGTGTTTTTCCTTATTTCCCCATGCTGCATTCCTTTTTAGGTTTTTTGTCAAATCAAGAGTTGTCAAATCTCGCTTAGCCATTAATCTAGAGCCCAAAAAACACTCATCAGGTTAATTAGAACATGCCCATATGCTACAGCCTCAGTCACTAAACTCTCCCTGATGCTCAGCTGGATTAAGTCAGTCAGGGCACGACCTTGCTAATTATCCTGTGGAAATGGCTTCATACCCTTCTTGTAAAGGATGCCTTATACCAGGAAAAAGTCAACCCCCCGTGTAAGCCTCAATCATGCCACCTTTTCCCTCTGGATTAGACCTATAATTCCACTGACTGCATACAAGAAACAATTGTTGCTTTATTTTTCCTACCTTCCTTTTATCTTTGTATCATACAATAGACCAAAAAAAGTAAGCATTACTTCCAATGCCCACGTGGTGGGGAACCCAAGCAGCAGGCTAGGACAAGAATTTAGCTACCAAGAGTGTCTATTGGCCCTGCAGCAAAGCTCAAGGCATACATTGGATCATGCTTTTCACAAGTGTGGCTCCTCATAAAACCCCTTACCGAAGCGTGAATATGAATTTCTCCGTGTGGAGGCATAACTCGATATTACTTTTTGAAACATGTTCTTTCAACAGATGCTCGACAAAAAGCTTGGTAACCCCCTTATTTCCAAGTCCTGTTTAGCAGCCAGTACCTGGGCTCGGACCAACCTTTAGTGTTAGGGCCATCTAGTGGGAGAGGAGGCGCGGACAGAGGCCGGGACACAGTTCTGCATCCGGATTTCCCCTCCGACTCGGCTTTCTGGTGAGAGCTCCGGACACCTGGGCCAACGAAACAACCATCGTTGCCAGCACCGCAAACAAGACAACATGGCTCGGAGGGCTGCTTTAGGAAAAGAGAAAGCACGCTAACAGCCCCTGCCATTCATACAGCTGTTAAGGAGACCAGCCTGTGCCTGTGGCCTGGGGAACCACACAGCCAAGGGAGAGACAAAGAGCATAAAGGCAGGAAGCACAAAATCTGGCACGATTTTGTGGCAGCGAGCCTCCTCGGGCACTGGCTGTGCCAGTTGGTTCATACCAACCCTGTGAACTCCACAGGGAAAACGTAGCAGGGTGAAAGGCTTGCACAAGCCTCGCCCCTCTGGTTTAGGCTATTCCATACAGCTGCATCATCAACCCTTTGGGCTGAATTTTAGTTGTTAATTGATTTCTTGAGCCATCTTGGAAAATCATGCTAATATCTAGGCAGCGTTAACAGGTACAAGAAAATGGATCCTAGGCCCTGAAGAATCAAGCCCATGAAGTTTTTGGTGCCAGAATTTGACAACACACCAAACACACTCTGAAGGAGACAGTTCTGAAGCTTCCAGTGTTTCAAGTCCCTTACAACAGGAGGATTTGTTATATAAGTACTAAGATGATATAACACCATCCAAAAACCCCAAAACAAAACTCTATTTGTACTTTTTATGCATTTGAAAGGGAATTAATGTCTTTCCTCCTCTTGGGCTGTCAGAAAGCAATCAGCTTTGTCCACAGCAGCAAAAGAGATAAATAAGAAGCAAGGTAGTTGTTTCAGGCTGACAACTGACTACTGGTCTCTCTCATGCTAGAGTTCACAGAAGCAGTGGAAGGGTATCCTTGAAATTATGTTCTTCTATCTCTAGCAGCAGGACTGCAGCGTGCTGTAAAAATGGTGTCCAAGGTATACTCATTCAGACAAAGAAACACATGGACCATCTATCTGAAGAAACTTCAGTCTGAAATCAACTTCAGCCTGCAAGCAAGCTGGGTACAGAAAAGTGAACAATCTCTTAAATCATGTTTGGATCATTATCCAAGAACAATGCGTCAATATAAGTAACATTTTCCTTCCAGCATCTCTCCCTACTCCCACTATAATCCTATTTATCTACCTCTTTCGCACACTGTAGCTTGAAGTTCTCTTCTAATTTCCATGTAAGCATGAAAAGGGCAACTGGTCAAATGCTACCGTCAATTACCAGAAATTCTCTGTTATTACACAACATAGAAGCTGCATTTGTAACCAAGTTCGCATGTTTTAATGTTAAGTATCCAGACCTCAAAAGAAATGCTGCCAGTTTATGATACATAGCTCTAGTTGACATTGTATCCCAGCCAAGTCCTCATAGTGGCAGGTTAAGATAAGAACAGTGGGGTTCAAACAAACAAAACCCTAGCTTTCACAGAGTGAAGAGGCACTGAAATAAAGCTACTGTCTATTAGGAAACAAGGGAGAGAACCATCCTTTTCTGATAGCACAAGATTTAAGATAGAGTTGCTAATGTTTTAGCGAAATTAAACCTGGCCATATGAAAAAGTCAGGTTTTTTTTCACTCTGAGTGAGGTGTTTATACATTTGTTTTCCATATATCAAAATTTATTTGAAGTATCACAGGTAGAAGAGAGGAACTGGATTAAAAAGCAGGTACAAAACCAGAACACTTATTTACAGTTAATTCCTATATAAAATAGTAGCTGATAATGCTGACAAAGCATATTTCTACATCCCTTTCTGGTGTTTTAAATCTACTGAGAAACAGAAAATGATATCCTACTTGACAATATAGAAGTATATTTAACTCAACAGCACCATAATCTGCAGGGTTTTTTTCCTCAATACTTTGCAATTTACAGCATATAAAAATGGGACAAAGGCATGGCATTTAGCAGGCCAATCTTTTGATTCAACTTTGCATCAATATATCACTATAGAGAGAAACCGAGAATAACCAAAAAAGTTATGGCTCAGTAAGACAATGAAACAGAAATATTTGAAAACAGGGATCTGCAGTAGATATATCTTAGTTCAGCAATCTTAAAGGATGCTTAGATTTGTGAAGAAACTCTTCTGTCATATCCTCCATTTTGTTCTCCACTGTAGCTGCGGATTTGTTCTCTTTACCCTTTTTGTGACTTCTTCTCTGCTGAGATTTAAAGAGAATACCCAATGTTAAGAGAACACAAAGAAATTCACGACTTCTTACTCATGTACAATGCAGTACATAGCATTCTGAGGAAAAAAAAGCTGGTATAAGATTCCTAATACTTTGCATTAACTAAAGAAATTTACTGTAGACACACAGAAGCTCAGCAGCTACTTTTAAAGGATCCACAACAAGAAAACACACTCCCCTCTAGAAAGCCAACCCCTAAACAAATATATCAAGGAGTTTACACCAATAAATTCATAGAGCAAAAGGATCAGAAGCAAGTAAAAAAGCAAAAAACAAAAAAACGCCTCCACATAATTTTAATTTTTCTGTAAACACATGTTTGTCTACCAAGTTATGACAATTTTTTCAAGCAGGATTATGTGCTGAGTTTTCAACTCTGTTATCAGAACCTGCTGTTTTAAAAAGTGTATTCTACAGGATTTAAAGGACCTGTAAGACTATGCTGAATTACGAGAAGTGACTTGAAACTACAGCACTATTATGGAACAACAATGTTTTTTCACTCTTAAATACACAGCTGTTTTGAATATCTGTGGAAGTTACCTGGAAAAAAGGAATGCCACCATTTGTGTGGCAGTATACATTTGTATCCACTGAGCATTTGTCACTAGAAAGGCTTTCACTGGATTCTTGCAACTCTTGTTCATCTTCCAACAGGTCCTAAAAACAGAAGTTTTACATCAAAGTGTATTTAATGTCTGAATTTCCTTGCTGAATGTACTAAGCATGATCTGTAAAAGACAGAGAACTTCCATTTTTGAAAAACAGAAATACAAGTCTAAATTATTAATACAATTGCTTATTTTTCAAGGTAATGTTCTTTAATCAAAAGCTCAGCATACTTGACTCCAAGTAAACTGTGAAACAAAAGCTGCAACAGCTCTAGGGTTCTAGTCAACTCTCCACAATGGCATTAAAAACCTCAGAAGATGCGAAATCTTCATTTAAGAGCCTCATTTGCCATTCATATACATACCTGACCTGCATTATCCTCCACCTTTGTTGCACCACTCAGTGTAGCATCAAGCTGGGCTTGCTTTTGCCTTAATTGCTCCAGTAGAAGTGCCCGGGGCTCTGTTCTCACCAGTGTTACTGGATAGAAGTAGTCTCTTCTCTGTGGAGTTGTGCCTTTAATGAAGATTGTACACTGATGAAAGGCACTATTAAATGCTTTCAGCATTTGCTTTAATTTCAAGTCCTCAGTTTTACAGTAACTCAATACACAAATCGTGCTTTGTTCAGTCACCCTTCCTTGCATACATTTTTAAAAAAGGTGTAAGGATGCTAGTTATATTATGTCCCCATTAACATTCACTTACAGGAAGCAATTTCAGTTCCAGAATTTGTAAGACCTTCTGTCCCTGACCTATTTTAAATACCTGTTGGAATATCCACTTTCAGATCCTCTTGCAGGAAACCATTAACCTGAGTTAGTCCATGCTGTACTTCCTCATTAAGTGCCAGCTTCTGCTCCAGAAGTATCTCCTTATCCACCTTTATCTGATCAAGAAGGCCATTTAGTACCTTCCCATCAGCAGCCATTTGTCTACCAATATGGTCAGCAATTTCAGCAATTGCTTTATCACAGTATTCTTCATTTTTCTGAAAGCGAAACAAAAAACAACCCAGCTAAAAACACTAAGTTAACAGGAAAGGTAAGGTTATGGCCTCTTTCCTAAGATGTGGTGTGTGATTAGTAACATGACCTGAAACGAAACACTGAGAGATCTCTAATTGAGAAGTTTCAGTGCCAGTTTTATACTCTCATTCTGAGAACTATCTTCAGAAGACAGTCAGTTTCTTAGAAAGTATGATCATTTTAGAAAGCTACTCATAAAGATGATAACATCTACTTCAGATCAAACTGCTCATGCTTCTATGCATAACCCTGCACAGAATTAGGATATTCAATTGAAAGTGAACATACTACAAGCACTAGAAACTTAATGCATTTATAGGAGGAAGAGGAAAACATGCATTTTTAGCCATTCCCACTGAAATGAAACTTCTGAACTGTTCAGCAGGTACAACAGATACAGAAGTGTCTTGAGACTGCAAATACTTTGAACAGTTAAAGAATTGGACTCAATGATCCTTGTGAGTCCCTTCCAACTCAGAATATTCTATGTGATTTTGTGCAAAGAGTTTCCAGTTAAGTTTTTCTTTCTGAAAGTAAGCAAAATGTTGGATTTGCATATTTCATTACCTATGACAACAATTTAAAAAAATAAAATAAAAAAAAAATCTGAGAAATTCTCAGATAAGAGGTCAGAACTTGTAGATATCAAAAACGCATACTTTCTAGCATGTTAGTCCAATCTGACCAAGAAAGTCATTTGCATCCTCTAGAATATAGCCTGTGCAGACCTTCCAGGGATATTACTGGTAGATAAGGCTATAGAATCAGAGATATATACTGCAAACACGATGAAAATGCAAGTTAGCCGTATGGCATTAATTACGGCACCATTTTTTGAGGTTATTTGCACTTTTAATTCAAAGTAGTCTTGTTAATTTAGGATTTTGATTTCCTCTAACTGCATCTAAGTTCAGTAACATGAGTCTGCTGTGATCAAAAGAACCAGAATTGTGTTCTGACTATAAGTGAGAACTTCTTTACCCTTTACAAATTCTACAATAAAAGTTTGTCTCAGAACATGGCATCAGACAACAATTGACTGTACATACCTTTTGTAAACACTGAAACTGCTGTTTCTCATCACTGAGTGACAATAGCTGCTGATTAGTAAAGTTGACCATCTGAGCAGTTGTAAATTCACCCCAGGTTTTGGTATCCTGAGACACATTCTTGAGATTGCTGAAAAGATGTTGACAGTGGTGATGGGATTCTTCCAGCATAATCTTGTTTTCAGCATTTATGCTCCTGAGCTCTTCAGAGAAATTATCCAGAGATGCAGTAAATTTTCTGTGGTTGCAATTTGTACTGTTGACTAGGTCTGTAGTTTTCCTGCAACAATATATTTGTAAGAGTTTAAAGATTTTATCATGATCTACTTTTGGAAATATTTTGAGACCGGAATCAGTGAAATAGTATAATTCTATCAAAGCAGTTAATTATAATGTTGTCACTCTATTTAGTAAATCTGCACATTGCAGTACTCGGATCAGTAGGTTTGTTAAGAAAAACAAAACCCCCACCACAAACTAATACCAACAACTGGCAAGACCTTAGTTATTCAGTCAACAATTAAATGAAGCATGCTGCCATAGATACATTATATACTTCAATCCTTTAGGATATGAAGTTCTGAAGTTGACATGGAGGGACATTCATCAGCATATTTCTCTCAAAATGACAGTCTCATCTGCAACAAACTAAGGAGGGAAGTTTGAGGAAATGCCTTGTAGAGCGACTGTTTACTCTGGGGAAAGATTATCCCAGAGAAAACTAATTACATGTGGTAGAACTCTGCTTTAACAAACGGGCCTTGTCCAAAAGACTTCATAGGCACATAAATATGAAGAGCACCTAATTTTGAAGTTCTCTTCATATATAGCTTTATCTTGCATCAGTGTACAGCAAAAATAATCTGCTCCTTACAAGTGAACGTTTTCTTGCATAGCAGTGATGGTGGTCTTCAAGCTTCCATTTTTTGTGAGTACATTCGTTAAGTTCTTCTGAGTCTCCTGAGCAAACAGGTCAAGCTGGCTTTGCAGTAAAGACATGAATTCAGCTGCACTCTATTAAGAAAAATGCCATAAATTTTACTGTTATTCTGCATCTTTAAACATTCTTTTACATTCTTAAAGGCTACTTGAATGCCTGTATTAAAATGCAGCAGGTAAGTTTTGCAATTCTAATGTAGAAGGTACAATTTTTGTGTAGCAAAGATACAGACACTGCCTTTGCAGATATATGTAAACACATATATACTGGACATGCTCACAGCAAGGGGCAGGGTTTTTTTTGTTACCTTCCTACATAAACTACTTAAAGCAGTCCAACAAAACCTAAAAAAAATAAGTTTCTGTCAGAAAAGATCAAGTTACTGTCCTAACATTTCTTCTGAAGCAAGTATAGTGGTTTACCACTACAAAGAGTTTAAATCAAAGCAAGCAATCATACTTGGCGTTAGGATTTCTTCGTACTCTAAGGATACCTTTGTATGCGCCAACCTCGTCATTTCCACTTCCTTTTTTAAATTATCACAATTATGCTGAAGCTGAGCAAAACCACTGGCTGTTTCTTCACGTATTTTTTTCAGAGTGAGAAAGAGATCTCCAAAGAAGGTATCCACTTCTTTTTTATGGCCCTCCATCTTAAAAAGAATTATTTACAGTTAGATCTTTATTTAAGAAATAGATACTTCTCCCTAGTGTAATTTATATATAAAAAAAACTCTTCCCCAAGGAAACCGTCAAAAGACATTAATAAGGAATTGTCCATAAAAGGCAGAAAATGACACTTAGAGCAATCTGAAGTTTGAGGCTGGAACTTGGTGTGGGCTATTCCAAACAAAAAATCTGGCATGCAAAGTAGATGAAATAGAAAAGCAGAGAAGGCACAGCAAGAGTTGGTAAGCCATGGCCCATTTGCTGCCCAAGTCTGAAAACCAATAAAAAGCCTCTAGAAAAGGGGAGCTGATTTCAGATGAGCTGTAATTGACAGAAGGGGAAAGTTTTTCAGTCAGAACAAGTCACCAGAAACAACGGCTAATTTTTGACAAAATGTTAAAAAAAAGAAAGAATAAGGCTGCAGTTCTACACAAACACCATGAGAATGGCTAGAACTAAAATTGAATCAAAGGACTTTAATAAGTGCACTTATGGCTGTTAACAAGATAAAGCATCATATTCCCCAGGAATCAAAGTGATTACAGTAGAAGTTTGGTATGACAGCATTAAAAAATGGGAGCAATAAGACTTGAGTTGAGGGGTTTTTTTTTTGTTTGTTTGTTTTAAGATTTCTTAAATACAGTGGGGAGTATATTACATTACCAAATATTTGTTACATGTAAATTTAAGCATCCAGGTTTTACTATTCTTCTAAGGCATTTAGGTGAGCAGTTGTGCCAATATAGGTAACAAGCAAATTTACCACCCTCAGAAATGGAAAAAGAAGTCTGAAAGAAAGATTTAAATGTAGAACTCATGGGATAGCATAAGGGGAAAAGGCCAGATCAGAACTGGAAACACTCGGACAAACTGCAGAAAAACAAAGAGCATGTTACCTGTAAATTAAATTAAATAGAAGAACATAAGATAAAGAGAGAATTAATGTGCATTACCTCGTCAGCCACAGCAGAATATTTCTTCATGTTACTCTGAAACTGACAGTTTAACCCCAGGACAAGTTCTACCATTGGTGTCAAGCTATTTAGTGCTCTTCCTAATCCAGTTTCATGTTCCTTCTAAGAACAGCAGTAAAAAAAAAAAAAAATTAAAACATAATATGGCTGTTCCTTCATCTACATTTCTAAGCTATCTATATATGTATCCATGCACTCTGTTATGACAGTATTTGCTATACAGTACATTACGGTTTGTGGTAGTGACACAGGAGGGGAAGTGGGGAGGGACATAATCAAGGTGCTGAAGCAGATACAGGTAAAGAGCATCAGAAAAAAGCTATATAATATTTACAAAACTCCTTTTGATCAAAAATAGTTTCATATATTTAAGTAGCATAAGAGTATATAAGTGTACGAACAATTAATCTCAGCAGCTCAGCTTTACAGTCAAGTGATAGATTCTCATGCTGTGTTATTTTTTCAGACACGTGAGAAACTTCAGTAGACACCAACTCTTTAACAGAGGCAAAAGATGCTGATGCAACTGATGCAAGAATATCAGCTGTTGAAGAACTCATAGCCAGGAGGTCACCTAAAAAAAAAATAAAAAATTACAAATTTCTTTTAAAATTTCCCCTGTAAGATAGGAACTCGATTGCTCATCACCTTCTTGCCTCTTACAGCACAGGAAGGCTGTTGATCATCCCAGATACTGTAATCATTACACTGCTCAAAGTAAAGCCTCTTCCACTTCCCTAAAACAGATCCATTTTAGGAAGCAGTCTTTGAGAGTACTATTGCAAAAATTCAGGATGACTACTGACAGAGGTATTACACACTTACCTATAAAATTTGTGTAAGATGTCAACATCTGCTGCTGCTTCAAACTGTTTTCACTAACTGAATCCTGTATTTTGTTGAACAAAGCATTCATTTGTCCTGCAAATGTATTTTGGACGGCAGCATTGTGCTGATCAACAGCTTTCTTACGGTCCAGTTTCTCATGGAGCCCGGATACATCTTTTGTAGTTTCTTCAACTGTACTAAGTAACTATAAATTAAGTTATTTTAGTCAGTGTTTAAACAAGAAGTCAAGCATACATTATATAAGGAAAAGCAACAATAGTCCTGAGCTAAAGAAGCTCTCTCTCTAGAAAGATGAATTAAATTATCCCTTAAATTATCTAATTGCAAGTGTTCTGAATCTTGGTGTTACGTCATTTATAATCTTAGAGCATGGGAAAATTACCTATTAGAGACCATTTGTTCTGAGTTTGAAGCCAAAGCATTAATAAATAACATCCTCTGTATTTAAGGCATTAAGATATGATTTATCTCAAAATAACAACAAAATTCCTGACCACTTCAACATTTTCTGAACAATTTGACAGTAAATATATTCTTTAATATAGTACTTAACCAAGCAGTTTCCAGTTTCCATTTAGTGGTGTGATAAATAATCTAAAATTCATAAAAATAGCAGTCTTGGTTTTGCAGTCAGCATAAATTATTTCTCTACCCATTTGTCTCATACAAACAGTCCATGAGCCACATGCAAAAACCAGGGAGGCATTCCCTTCCAACCTTACAGGAATCCAAATAGAAATTATCATGTTGCCTAAAGATAAAAATTTCATCACTTTGTAGTTTAAATAGTCTCTCTTCCTCCATCAAGTCTGTTTTGATAATTATGACTGATCTGCAAGCACATCAAAGCCATACCCTAAATACAGGGGTGACAGGGCAATGTTATTCAAAGCTTTTTCTCTATTTTTCTATTACAGTTCATAGAATGGTTTGGGTTGGAAGGGACCTCAAAGATCATCTAGTTCCAAGCCTCCTTCATGGGCAAGGACATCTTCCACTAGACCAGATTCCTCACTTATAATATCATTTACTGTTTTGTAGAAGCAGTGGTAAGTTTCCAAAAGAAATCATGAGTTATTTTGCAGAATAAGTAGTTAACAGACACTGCAAAGCACTGGAGCTCCCATGACAAACTGGCGTGAAGGAAAGTTAGCTCCAGACCAACCGACATGTTTAGCAGTCAACTGTCAACATCACCATAGATAAAGTCCTGCAATCTAATCCCAGTTTTCCATCCTAAATTCAGCTTGTCTCACATCATGCTCTAGCAACAACTGATTTCCTTGAACAGCCCATGAAGCTCCTAAACATAGAAAGCTGTTTTACAGGAGGTGCACGAACTGTGACAACCTTGCTAGCTGTGCCATGAAGTTCTTGTTCATTGTTTTCCAAAACAGAAACCACATATTCTTCTTCAGCCAGATGAACCTTGGTTTCTTGCAGATCTTTTTGTGTTTCTTCTAGCTCCTTCTCCTTGATTTGCAGATCTGTTTTACACTGTTCAAGTTCATTTTTACTAACTGTGAATAGCTCAGTGATCTAAAGAGGAAGACAAACATCAATAGGGCAACAAGAGTTTTTAAAAATTCAACAGTCTCACTCAACATCTCTCAAATTATGTAAAAATGCCAGACGGCAAATTGTCATCTAGCAACGTCATTTCAGCTGTAAGGTCTTAAATCTAAACTACAGGTTGGTATAGTCTTTGTATTCACTGAAAATATCAACCCAACACCATTGTCATTGTAATAATCCTTTGCTTCCCCACTGAAAACACAAGAGCAAACTACTGTTACAGGACAAGGAAAAAAATGCCACTGAACAAACATAAGCAGATAGACTGAAAGAGTCAGTAAAGCTGATTACATAGAGTAGTTACATATTCCAGCAAATTAATATCTACACTTCACTTAAACAAGGAGCTCCTAAGCAGATATCTGTCAACTGAGATGATACCATTTTATAAGCAGAGTTTATGCTGAAAAACCAGCAAAGTCAATTAAAGTAAGAGCCATGAAAACAGCTTTAAAAAATAAATATTGCATCCTGCAACATCATATATGTTATTTCAACTTCCTAACTTCAAGGATTAGGAAGCTTCTTCTCTTGACTAATTGGGGAACTTTAAGAACAACAACAAACCAAAAAAAAATAAATCAACATCATCTGACTGTTCTTTGCTCAAACTTTTTTCCTCGTTTTGAAAAGAGGAAATAATTTTTTCCACTTTTTGTCAGATTCAAGCAACAGTTGAAAAACATCACTTACTTTTTTTACTTCTTCCTCCATGACACCAATTTTGTCAATATACTCTGCAATTTGTTCTTCCTGAAGAGTCAGCTTTCCATTAAGGGCTCTCAAGCAAGGATTAAAACAATCAAATTAGTCAAGGAGGAGGCAATTTCAAGGTTATCTACAGGTTTTTAAACTATATTTTCAGGAATTAAAAAAATGAAGAATTGCTAACTTCTAGATGAAAAGCAGGTAATTTTCATTTAATGCAGAAAATATATAAGACTATCTTCCATTCTAAGCTTTCGGTGTAAACTAGCCCTCTTAAAAGTGAAGCAAACTATATTGAATTTGCTTTCTTTTATGAAATTCCACTGAAAGAAAGGTTGCATGGTGTAAATCTGCATCCTGATTATGCTTATGGTAATTATTCCACATATAAATTTTTCACTGCAAGCCTATTAGGCTTTTTCTGTGTAATAATAATTTCTAAAGAACAAGTTGATCAGTCAGTTAAGTTTTCCTGACTTTCCTTCAACTTTCTAGTGTGAAAATAGACCTGAAAGTATTTCTGTATGATAGGTACCAGTATCTGAGATTTGTTGCTAGTCATTTTATAGAAATTTTGAAGACATACTCATAATTTTCAAGAGAAATATAGACTCCACTTTTTTCTCGTGCAGCAACAAGGTCTCGTTTCAGACGCTCAATCTCTTCAGTGTATTCCTGCATAAAGAAACAATCACATGTAAACCTGAACATTTCTATTTTGGTTTTGATAATTAGCTCAAGGGATACTTCACAAAGGTTGTGCGCTACAGAAGTTTTGCATAAGCATGGAAGCAAAGCACTTCACTTCTATTTTAAGTTCAGTATAGCACCATTTAAATTCATACCATTGGATGTAAATTGGATATATGTAAAGCATTGGAAACTTCAATTTGAATCGTACTTGGTTGCATCTAGCAGATTACAGTGGAAATCACAGCTTTCTTAGTAACAGAGATCTACTTTACATTGGCTCTTCACTTGTACTTACTGACAAATTCACTTCAATTCAGGGACTTTCTAGGGAACAAACCTGCTAATACAACTCCTCCAGAAAAAAACCCCAGTGCCATTCAGTGGCTCTCCCTTAACTTGTAAACACATAATTCACACACAGAGCCACAGCTAGTAGCAATACCCCTCTCTGTTCAACTTTAGTCTTACCAACAGTTTCAGTATCTGCAAAGTGACTAATTCTGTGCCAGTAGAGCAGCTCTAGTTTAAAAGCATCAGTTCAGTGATTAAAATCACTTCAGAAAAGCACTGCTACCAGTTACAGCTTCTCCACATCCTCATAATTCCTGCATGGCAAAGACTACCTTAACAAAAATCAAACCTAAACTGTAACTTCATTTGTTAAGATATCTGCCTAGTTACCTTAATAAGAGCTTTTCTTGTTAGCTTCTGATTAACTTCAGGCTTGTTCATTATGTTCTTTGCTCTGTGGGCATATTCCAGTGTACTCAATGTTTCCTGTGAAAAATAGACATAAGACTAGGTCAATCTGAGAAATTATCTCATTTTTTATCATTAGCAAAATATACTATTTATTTTAGGAATAGGTTTTCAGACTTTAGATTTACCTCAAGATTTATAGATGCAGGAGAAACTGTGGCAATTATTGATGTTTTTGTCCGTCCTCCAAGGGAGTCTTGAAGAATTCGTGTAAGTTTAGATTCCCTGTATGGAATATGTGGGGCTCTTTCTACCAGAGCAGTAATAACTCTTCCTAGTGTCAGGAGAGACTGGTTGATATTCCCAGCTTCACGGGCTCTTTTGTCAACTGCCCCAGATCGACCAATATTTTCACTTCCTGCAAGATCAACCTGAAAAGAAAGTTATGCTTCTGTCTCAAATCACCCTGAAGAATGCTTGTCTCATAGTGTTGCAGAACACATAAAATAGCTTAAGAGTTGGTCAGGAGACACTGGGATAACAAATGGGACTGACATTCTTCAGAGTGACAAACATAGTCCATACTACTTTAGGAAAACCATTTTCCCCCTCATCAGAAAAAAACTCTAGTGAACTCTAGTTCTTGACTTTAAGAGTGCTTTCAACAACACTTCCTTCAAATACTTACCAAGTTTAGCTTTCCAATTTTAACAAGTTCTTCTCCATCTACTGTTGTTTCTTTCATATGGATGGTAATTGAAAATACAGAGTGGGAACGGCTGCAAAAGAAACCAGTTTCAGACATTCCAATAAAGTCAAACTATATACTTGGTACATGACACTGCTGCAAGTTATGTATTCATGCTCTTTTAAGAGAATACATTTAGCCCATGAATTGCATAGTACACATTTTTAATACATGAAGTTATTCTATCAAGTATAGTTTCATGCGTATACATAGAAATATGGTATTTAAAACCCATGATGAAGCAACCGCATGATATTTGACTCATTCAATCTCGAAAAGTTTTATCTTATTTCAAGCAAAACCAAGAGAAATGCTTTGTTTGTTTACATTTCTGTATTCTCAACTCACAGGCATCTCATGAAAACTGACTTATAGATTTTTATGTTTTTAGTCAATCTGCTGAGAACAGTTTCACAGAATATGAGCTTAAGGAACACAGATTTCTTTATTCAGGGTAAGAAAATCATCAAGTAGCTGAACCCAATATTAAAAATTTAGAAGTTCAAATAATTTTTAACTTAAAATAGTAATACAATTTAAGATCATAGAATCATCAAATGGTTTCATCCCACTCGAACACCCCTGTCAAGGGCAAGGACACTTTCCACAAGACCAGGGTGATCAAAGCCCCATCCAACCTGGCCTTGAATACTTCTGGGTATGGGGTATCCACAACTTGTCTGGGTAACCTGTTCCAGTGTTTCACCATCCTCACTGTAAAAACGATTTTAAGTTGAGTTTATTCCTTTAATAAGATTTTACAATAGGAAGCTAACATATATGAAAAGCCAGGTGTCAAATTACACCAGTCTGACCATAGATAAAACAGCAGTTCAGGCAGAATGAATTCCGTGTAATTCATGGGAGGGTGGGAGGAGACACTGTCAGGATAAGTAACCCCAACTGACCAAAGAGATATTCCAGACCATATGGCACCATGCTCAGTATATACAATGGGAGGAAGGAGGAGTAAGGGGGGAGGAGGGCGTTTGGAGTGATGGCATTTGTGTTCCCAAGTGACATTATGCATGATGGGCCCTGCTCTCCTGGAGATGGCTGAACACCTGCCTGCCCACAGGAGGTGGTACATTAATTCCTTGCTTTGCCTGGGGGTGTGGCTTTTGCTTTCCCTATTAAACTGTCTTTATCTCAACCCATGAGTTTTCCAGCTTTTACCCTTCTGATCCTCTGCCCCATCCTGCAGGTACAGGTAGCTGCATGGTACTTAGCTGCTGGCTGGGGTTAAACCATGATACGTCTTCATAACACTGATTACAATCATGCCACAGGATGCCATAAGAGGAAGATTTAACTATGGCTTTCTAACCCATATTTGACAGTCTGTGCCGTGATACACATCTTGAGATCATGCCAGGTTTGGACTAGCTTCAATCATCTTTTACTTCTTCAGTAAGATCGTCTTTAATAAAGAACAAAACAAAGTTTCTGAAATGGGGAAGATCTGTACCTGGAATATGCGTTCATGTAAGTAGCTGCAGTTGTTCTCTTTGCTGCACCCCTTTCCAGGATTTGGTAGACTTGATTTTTGTTGTGTACGGTTACTTCTTCCAAGCCTTTAATAATTACACCCCTCTGTCAGAAAGTAATATATGCTTACTATACATCTCTCAACAATCCTGAAAGCCTAAAGACAAAAAGTTTTGTAAGCACTAACCTTGTTTCGAGGGTCATCAAACATCTGAAGTCTTTCTCCGACATCAGGAGTAGGATTCAGAAGATCAAAAAGCTCCTCATTATAGATTTCCAGAAGAGAGACTTTTACTGAAAATTCAGTACCATTCTCTGTGAGTTTTTCAAATATTTGATGCAAGGTACGGGGTATTATACCTGCTAGTGGATCCTATAAATTAAAAAGAAGTACGTAATTTATAAATGTACTTGGGGTTACGGGGTGGAGTTTCAGCCTGATTGGATATAAGCAAGAATACTTTGGACAAATATGATCTTCTATACAGATTACGAAGAATTGTATGCAATACATTAAAGAGGTGAAGTTTTGCTTTTCATTTGAATGAATGAGACCATTTGTTAATCTCCAAACAGTTAAGGAAAGGCAGCTTCAGGATCTGAAAGACACGAACTTTCAGTTTTCTTTAGTCTTCTGTAGTTTCCGGCTTTGAACTATAGTACAGACAAGAGAAATCTCAGGAGGGAAAATATACCTCTTCCCAAGTATATTCCTCATTGGGTGACCGCTCCCCTTCCATTGTGAAGGTCTTACCAGTACCGGTTTGGCCATAACTGTGAGGAAAAAAATTAAAAATGTAAACAAGAAACTAAAATTCAAATAAAATCCCCTAATACTCATTACTGGCTTACTTACGCAAACACTGTACAGTTGTAGCCCATAATAACTTCGTCCAAAATGGGACAGACAACACTCCGGTATACATCAATCTGCTTAGCCTGAGCTCCAAAAACCTAATGACACAAAGAAAACATATCCCATTTATCCACACAGTAATGTATAGCATCACACTGTACAGGAGTTAGACCATATTAGAGAAATGTATTAGCTCGTTTCTAGAAGTCCTCAGCTTGACAAGCAGTTACCAACCATATCAAACGTGTAAGTCTTCCTTGATGTCTTATCTGTCACTCCTCCGGTGCGAACACTCACTTCTTTTCTTGCTTGATCACAGTCTACAACAGGATGGGAGCTTGCTTTAAGTTCTGAGGCATTAAAAGGCCTAAAAAGACAGGAGTTAAGAATATCAGACTGATATAATTGCTAACAAGAATACAAACTGACAAAGCAGTAATGTCACTGTTTAAGGATCTAGAATAGCATAACCAGGTAAAAGGAAAAAAAGTTTTTAACTTTGTTTCATAACCGTTTAAAAATAAAATGCCACAAGTTGGCAGTCTATAAGACCTTGGTTTTCCTTCTATTGCTGTGGGACAAATGAAGTGTCTCTACCTTTTTGTTTGTTACATACATATTTTTAACAAGCCCATAACCACTTTTAAGATCACTTACATGCACATATAGCTAACATGCATTAGAACATGTTGTTCAGTTGCAGGGAGGGTAGAAGATTTAACATACCAAATAGCTGTATAAATAAGAGAATTCAAAAAAGGAAAACACTTGTACATCCAAGTTAGCTTCATTCGCTATTGCACTAACTTCAAAAATTTCTTTTTTGGTTTTTCACCTATGCAAGCAACAATGCCTACAGCTTGTGCTGATTACATGAGACTCTAAAGCACCAGAAATACCAACAGACCCTCCTAATTCTAGAACAGTAAACAGCAATACCAGAACCTTTATAATGCTGATGCATTTGAATAGAATAGGATAGACAAAACATCAGATTGGGGGCGGGGGGGAGTCCTGATTAATTAAAACTCAGTCATAGTAAACTGGTTTATTAAAGGTACAGTAAAATTCTTGGAACTTTATGGTACATATTTTGTTTCACCGCTAAGTTAATTCAAACTTGGTGCATGCCGTTTTCCTTCAAGGGACATTTGAAACAATTTCTCCTAAAAAGCATGAAGGTGACCATGGGCTGAAAACTAATAGCATGATTAATATTAGCACTACTGCGCTGAATGTCTATGCTACCTATACAGATGACCTGAATGGTTAACTTGAAAATATAACTTCTACAACCTTGTTAGTCTTTAAAATAATTTGACAGTAGAGACACTTCAGATGCTCTTTAATGTTAAAAGAAAAAACAAAACAAAAAACCCATAAGCACATGGCATCTCAAGTTTCCTGACCCTTGTGGCTAGTATTTCTTCCTCAACATAGCACTAAGGCTGAAGTGTCAGATTCTAAACAGACCACCAGACACTTTGGTGACAACGGATGATCACTAAAATCTTTTTCACAGAAGCAAGTTACAGCTTCAGTTGGGTGACTTTTAAAATAATAGAAGGCTGAACAGTAAATATATTCTGCTGTGTAACATTGTAAGAGTGAACTAGTCCAAAGCAGGAGGCACAACAGCCCACAACTGTGACGTGACGGAACAATTTGCAAAGGCTGAGGCACAGGTACAGATCGTACAGATTCTCACCATCGCCACTGGACAAGCAGCAGCCTGGTATGCCATGGTGACACGGAATCACAGGTTCATCCCCTTAGCTACAAACCACATTATCATGCATATTAACAATGGTAATGCACGAATTTTGAGATTCCAAACTCACGTTTTACCAAAGCACAGTAAATGCACTGTTTGAAAAGGTTTTTGATGTACTCAGACAAATCAGTTTTTGGGAGCAAACAAGGAAACAAATGAAAACAACAGCATCTACCTACATATCTGTAAGATAAGAAGAATCTGTCAATGCAGAAGAAAAAGGAAAGGTGGAAAAAACATTTACTACCTCAAATAGACTGAAGCTACTAAAAAAATAAAAGCTCTGTAAGGAGTAAGAGCAAGGGTGAGCAAGAAAGTTTTGAGGGGTTAGAGACTAAATCTTGATGTAGGAATTAGACTACAAGTTGCACAGAACAGAGAACACTACACTATGGACAGCCCTGATGCTACTGTCACACTAAGCATTATATTTAATTAAAAAATACACTGATACTTAGTGAGGCTATTCCAGAACAACTGAGACTGATGAAACAGAAAATTATTGCTCTTGACTGTTTCAAACTGAGTTGCTCCAATAAATTTATTCTTTTGCAATAGCCTTGACTCACAGCAACACTTTCACCAATCCAATAACATTTGTTTCAGCAGCTTTTCAGTTGTATTGCAAAAGTAAGGGGAAACTGCTTGTAGTCTCTATTTTCATTGTGCATCTGTAAAAGCAGAACTCACAAGCTTGAGAATATGATCGCAAAAGGCATTAAAACATATATAAGCTAACATTTGCGGTTCTGAGTCAAAAAACCCCAACTTCTAATGGTATTTCAAATACTATTCTTAACACATTACCATTATTGCAGTTTTAACAAGCAATGCTTTGAGACTATTTAAGATCTACTATCAGCGAGCAATTCTTTGAAGTCACCTCAAAATTACAGCGAGAACCTAATTTTATGATAGACAAAATTTCTCACTTCATACAAAAAAATAAACTTATATCGAAAATGCAGTTGGTCATTATTACTTAACCAGCTGGTCCCCATCCCAGTTTTTCGCCTGGACAGTCCGCATCAGTGACAATATGTTAAAGACATAAGGAGGCGGTGTAGCCACAATTTCATTAGCTGCTGGAGCGCACTGGCTTCCCAGGGAAGGTAAAAATCCAGCTTGGGGGTTTCTGCGTCTTGAACATCGGCCATACTAACTCACTCTCACCTAGCTCTTTGTAAGCTTCCTGCGCAGCTTTGCCCCGGGTGTGCGATCACCCAAGTTCGCAAACTGCAACTTTCCGCCCTTTTAGGCCGCAGGAGATCGCTGGGAGCCGCCTGCCCGCGGGCACACGGGGCCGCCGCCCGGCCGGGGCACCGGCCCGNGGCCCTGCCCTCCTGAGGGACCGGCAGTGACACACACCTTTTTACATGGTGGAGCATGACGTTCACTGCTCCCAGCAGGGCACCCACTGTCCCCTCGGTCAGTGGTGCCCCAGTTGAGGTTGCCACGTGTCTGCAGCGAAACCACCGGGCCAGGCAGACAGGATGCCCAGCTGGGCACTCCCGGCCATGCCTGCACAGCTCCGCTCTGCTCCCTCTGTGCCTTGTGCACGCTTCAGCTCAGGCTGGTGTCCAGCACAGCTCATCAGTTCTACACCTAACTTTCCACATGTTTGCAGGCTGGCGTTGCCTGATTCATTAATGGGAAAATCTTGTATCAGAATGAAAGCAGTTAAAGGCTTAAAACAAAGCACCACAGGTGCATCACATTCATCCTTTTGCTTTGAAACTAGATCATATAAGCCACTCACCAAGTACAAGCTCACATCCTCTCACTAGCAGTTTAATATATGTCACTCTGGCTTCCCTGTGACAGCTTCCTCTGAGGCACCATTAAAAGCTTTGCTAGGTGGAGATCTATGACAGGATAACAAGTCTCCTGGGTACAGGGGAAGAAGCAGATGTTAGAGAAGATTCAACTGGTCTGACACACTTCTTTTTCAACAAATCTGTATTGGCTCCTACAGACTGTAATGTTGTCATCTACCTGTAATGGCCTATGGTGCTACAGTGTTTGCTATTGTTCTAGGGCCTTCCCAGTTCCTGAAACTCAGATTACCCATCTATAATTTTGCAAGTGCCCACACCCTTTTTTTCCCCCTAAATTGGCTGCCTTGAAACCCTCATCTTCCTCTTCCATGAATTGTTAAAATTAATAAAAAACGAATCCTAACCCTTAAGGTTTGCAGTAATTTTGCTAACAGTGACATGAAGCAGCATCATATTATGCTCCTCTACCATTTATCTGAAGTTACAACAATGTCAGAGCCAATCAATCTTATACTAGGCACAGAGAACAAGATCTGAGAAATACTCATGTTATTTTCACAGAAAAGGACATGAAGCATTGGATTCCCATTCTGCTGTGAGCAGAAACTGATCAGAAAGCATTAACATTCCAAGAAATTTTGCCTGCTGATGTAGGCTGATGATGAAACAGGAAAAGAGCTGTGAAAACTTTACAAGGACTAATAACAATTTTCATTTCCAGCCTTTCTGACAAAGTATTTTGTTTGCTCCATGTAAGATTTTACTGCTTGCATGCCACCAACAGCAATACAATCTGAAAGTGTATCTAGTATGTAAATACATTACACAAAAACTACTTTGCAAGGACAGACATTTTGAAGCTAGTAACTGCCACATGGATTACTGCCCTTCAACATCAACCTTTTGACCTCAAACCTAGAAATAAGGCAATGATTCTGTAGAAACAGCTTGTAACAGAACAAAATTTATATGTGTAGATGTGCTTGTTTTGGCTGGGGTAGTTAATTGTCTTCACAGTGGCTGGTATGGGGCTGTGTTTTGGATTTGTGCCGATTAACAGGGTTGATGATACAGAGGTGTTACACCCCAGTCCGGATGGCCTAGTTTTACCAGGTGTTACATTTTAATTTCAGGCTTCAAGAGGTTTCACTCACATGAACCTTTATAAAGTCATTGGTTCTTTGGTACCTTAAGTAAATGTCTGAAAAGTAACTACACATTTTTCTCCAAGAGATTTCTTTTAATTTGGTGAGAATACAGGTGTTTTGGCAAAAACATTTTACAAAGATAACATGCAACTTCACAAAAGCATTACAACAGATTACCAGGACTAACAAGCATTGCTACAGTAAGGAACTTCTGTTACACGTAGCAGAGACTAACTCCATGCAACGTAAGTTAGGTACCCACAACTTACAGAAAATAAGTGTTTAAGTTACCCACAAGAGGAAGAAAGGAATAAAGGAAGAGAGATTAAGAGAAGAAAGAATAAAGAGACAAAAAGAGGGGAGAAAGAACATAGTTACCACTCAGAAGGTCACATGTTGACAGCTTTGAAGAAAACAGGCCAGGGCCCACCACAAGGGAGACTTGCATGTGTGCCTCTTTGTCTGCTCTGGTCTCTACTGCCAAACCCCCCAGGTGGGGCCTTTGACCCACTGGCCACTCTGGGGTTCCAGGCCAGGGTGAGGGGCAGTGTTCTCACCGTCCCTGCCAATCTGAGCCTGGGTTAGGGGCTCCAGAAGGTGTGGTGTGGGCGGGTTACCAGGTGGACCTTATTGACTGACAGGTGCCCCATGCCCTGTGGCAGCGAATCTCAGTGACCATCTTGGCTGACTAGACACTGTGCTGGAGGCCTGGTCCCCTCCCCAGACCACACAGAGATGTACCCCCACAAGGTGGTTCTGACACAATAATAACTGCTCTGGTGTGTAACAAGAGATTTTGTTATTGCTTGATCAGGGCTTACACAGAGCCAAGGCCATTCCATGCTGCCACGCTGGGGAGGAGGCTGGAGGTGCATGGGAGGCTGGGAGGAGACACAGTTGGGACAGGTGACCCCAAGTGACCAAAGGGATATTCCAGACCATATGGCATCATGCTCAGTATATACAGTGGGATGAAGAAGGAGAAAGTGGGGAATGTTTGGAGTGATGGTGTTTGTCTTCCTCAAGTAACCGCTACACGTGATGGGCCCTGCTCTCCTGGAGATGGCTGAACACCTGCCTGCCCATGGGAAGTGGTGCATTAATTCCTTGCTTTGCTTGTGTGAGCAGCTTTTGCCTTCCCTATTAAATTCATTCCTCAACCCATGATTTTTCCAGCTTTTACCCTTCTGATTCTCTCCCTGATCCCAGCTGGTTGGGGAATGAGCAAGAAGCTGTGTGGTGCTTGGCTGCTGGATGGGATTAAACCACAAAAACAGACAACTAAGGAATCTGTATTTTCTAGCAGTCTTTGACCTTAACTTTTAAACCAAAATTAATTTAGTGGGTTCATATTTCTGACTTGCTTCTTTTTTCCCCTCTAATGAAACACTAAAAATCTCAATATTATATTTTGCTTCAGCTAAACCAAGTGGGAAAATAAATATAAGAGCAACATCCATGGCAAACATAGTGAAAACACCTTTACTCTTACTTGCTTTTTTGTATTCCATCTATGCTAAGAAAAAACATTATTCATACAGAAGATTTTGTAGTAGCTACTGTTAGACTGAAAATTCAAATGCAGGTATGTGAATAATCTGAATCTTTACCTTTTGCCCTATACTCCTTCATATGGGTCATACAAAAGAAGGCGGCCCTGGAACACAAGAAATCATTTCTTCCAACTTCTGCTATTTTGTTCTTTTCTAGTATGAAAGTATTTTTTTTCCCAAAATATAACATGTAAACATATAAATCAAACACAGAAGATATCATGCAAACCTGTATTTAAACAAGAAGAATCTATTTAATTATTGGCATTGAATTTGGCCCATAGCTACCTTTGCTATAGCTGTGGTAAGTGGAAAACATGCACTTCTGGTAATCAAGTTAGCTTCAAAAAAGCACAGTTTAATAGCTGCAGGTCTGTTTTACAAGGTCAATTTATAGCATAGGTTGTACATTTTCTTAGACTAGGTAGAGTCTAAAGATACTAATACACTATAAATATAAACTAAATAACAGCATTTCACAATAAACATGAGGAAAAGGAAACAAAAATACTTAGACTAGCCTCATCAGTGGTTGGGAAAATGACCTTTAAAAAGGCATGTACCTCATCTGTGATAGATCTGGGTTTTGCTGGTGGTTTTTTTTTTTTTTTGAAGAGTAACAAAAACATTGCAGGAAATTAAATTATATAACAATACATACAACAACCAGTGGAACAACTTCAGTGGAGGTTACAAATCCCCACATAAGGATCAAAAAGGACAATTTTAATCCAAGGCTTGCCAACAAAAAGCCACTGAATTATCGGTGATATTTATAGACAAAACAAACATTGTTTTCCTAGGATTTTTATCAGATCACCTGGGTACAGAGGCCTGACAAATAGTAAAACTGTTGACACAAAACATGATTAGCTAAAAATGAAGAAAGGTTATATAGGGTATAATAATGGAGAGATATAATTAATACAAATTATAAGGATGGGTGAGACTTCTTCAAGGCTTAGTAACACCTGTTTTGATTACCAACATGCTACACAGTGTATCAACTGCATTGAACATGTGAAAAGTTTAATAATGCTTAATATTATCAGTGACAGTGAAAATTTGCTGATTAATCACATATTCACATTAATGGGGAATTGACCTGCACTTCAGATAAACATAAGGGAATTTCTAGTCTTTGAACAGCCTGTGCAGCTGGCCAGTAATATTCTAAACTCTCTATTGTCCACACACAGAAAATTAAACACTAATTAAACACACACACACACACTGTACTGGTGTATTTTCAGCTGAGGACAGGGTTTTCCTTCAAAGCAACAGGATAGTTATGTCACTGTTAAAAACAAAAGATACAATGCAATAAAATAACTACCTTATTGTTAAAATTAAGGACTCAATGCATACATAACATGATTAAAACTGGAATTGGTTTCAACTAACCAGGGAAAATACACAGAATAAAAGATCTCCCTTTTTTAGGCATGTGTGCCAGATCACTGTCCGACACAGATGGTAGCACTTTTACGTCTTTTTATAGTTGCCATAATAAAAAATTACCACCACACATAGGCGGATGTATGCACTTGTGAAATTAGCTCAGGGTAAAGCTAGTCATTTGCCATACACTTACCTATTTTTACTTAAGGCATGCAGCTGGATGACACCCTTTACATAACAAGAAAAGAAACAATGAATGGGAAAATTGGAAACATAGACTTGACAGGACTGACTGAAGTCAATGGAAATGTCTTCTAGGCCTCATTATTTTTTGACTTTAACATCTTAAAATTTTATTCATCCAGTATTTTTATACTGAGAGCAGTCAATAGACAATTTTTTTTTTAATACATGCCTTGTCATGAAATTGCTGCTATTTATTTTGGAGTGGAAATAGCAATCGTAAGCTATGCTTTTTTTTTCAGCCTGAGGCTAGTTTGCTACAAAGCCCTATTATATACAATTTGAATTTAGTCCAGAATTTTATCTAGGTGGTAAAAACACTGTTCCATTAGAAGCCTGTCAAGACTGCACTTAGAGTTTTACACTTGCTCTCAGCTTTTAAGAAAAGTATAAAATACTGGTTTTATTCTAAATTATTTGCAACCTGCCTACTTTGAAGATCACTGTCCCTGAACTGTACATTTACGTCATATATCCTGAAGAGGGATCTCCACACTGCTACTTTGTAAGGCTTCTTCATGGGAATATTTGAATAATTTCCACACTTAATCTAAATTATACTTAGGCTCATTTGATCTTTTAGACAACATCTGTTTTTCCACTAGGGCAGATGAAGAAAGGAGGACCAAAAACACCAACTGTCTATGAGCAATTAAGAGTTTCATGGGGAAGAAATCTTATTTGCTGGACTAGACTGAGAAAGGAATTTTACTACAAGTCCTTTTTACTTTTGCTGATGGTGTCCTATTAAAAATATCTTTAAAACGTGGACAGTATATCCAAAACAGCAGATGATAGTAATTTTGGCTAGTATAAATTGAAATAGAGAGGGGTCAGATTATAAAAACCCAATCTGCTCTAAATAAACATCAATGCATCCTGGTTTTGGCTGGAATAGAGTTAATTTCTTCTCAGTAGCTGGTGCAGGGCTGTGTTTTGGATTCAGCATGAGAATAATGTGGATAATATGTTCATGTCTTCATTGTTGCTAAGTCACTTTTATCCTAAGTCAAGGACTTTCTTGTGTCTCATGCTCTGCCAGCGAGCAGGTGCACAAAAAGCTGTGAGGGAGCATAGCCACATCAGGTGATCTGAACTGGCTGAAAAGATATTCCACACCATAGAATGTCATGTCCAGGATATAAATTGAGGGAATTACCCTCAGAAGGCACTGACTGGAATTTGAGGGCAGGGTCTGGCATCGGTCAGCAGGTGGTGAGCAATGGTAGGGTGCATCACATGTCTTTTTATTGTCATTATTATTATAATTTAGTTTCAAATAGGAAACGGTTATCTCAACCTACAAGTCTTACTTTTGATTCTCCTCCTCATTGCACCATATTTGGGGGTGGGGAGAGAGGTGAGCGAGCAACTGCGTGGTGCTTAGCTGCCAGCTGGGTTAAACCACAACACACCAGTGCCATTGAATAGCCAGTAAATAAGCTTACAGTGGATAAAATAGGTGCACAGTGCAGTAGGCGTGACCTCTATTGCAGACCTTTGCTGCAATAATTATGTTAGATGTGTGAGGACGTGCGATCTTTCATCATCACAACTACAGAAACACTTGTTTTAGATCCAGCTATTAGCAGAGCACCACAATTTTGCAGGTGCAGTGTACGTTCATTTCCCAGGATTGCCCCTGTGTATATACTAGGCAAGACTTACAGGAAAAGGCAGGACTTATCAGAGCAGCTAAATATACACCAGGCCAGCATTAGCTAAATATATGCCTTTGGCTACATTAGGTGAGCAAATTCTCTGTGAGGACTGGAAAAAAGAATAAATTGCTTGAAACTGTATACTTCTATAGTTTGCACCCCTAAGTGGTAACTGATACAATGCGACTATAGCGTGTGTTAAGAACCAAGGCAAAAGCATTTCTACCATACATCCAATTTAGCAGAATTACTCCAATTCACAACCTCTTAATCCCCCAGTTGCTTCAGAAAGGAAGGAGACAGATCATGAAGAGACACTCACCCAGCAGTATGCCTTCTGCCAGATACCATGCGATGAGCCTTTCTGATGCACTGGCAACGGCAATAGGGCAGAAGTCAGGTCACCATTTATCCTCTCCTCTTTCTGTCCAGCTTGGTGTTCACTTTTATATACACTAGGAACTGGAAGAAACCCAGACTGCCTCAAACTAAAATCCCATGAGGACATTTTCACAGTAGTTAACATACTGCGTTAAAATTAGGCACCCACACAGTTCTAAATCCAACCAGTTGATTTAGGTGAAAACTACCAAATGCCTTGCTTCAACCAGGATGAGTTAACTTGAGAGACAGTTCTGTGTCTAAACTGAGGCCATAAGTGTGGGTGTACTTGATGTAGACACAAATGTTTTAACTGGGTAGCTCAGGTATGGGGAGAAGCGACTCTATAGAAGCACAGATCTCACTGGAAACCAGCAAATGAATGTCTACCCAAATTCCTTGATGGATTTTGTTGATTCCATGTTGACCACATGAAGTAGTGTGCTGCCACTTCTTAGTAGCAAATTTAACCAAAGCGGAGTAGTTTAAAGGTACTTCTGCTACATCTTCAATTCCATCTTTGGGTGCAGAAATAACCTTAGGTAACTCATCTGGCACATCTTTCTACCTTTTCATGACAGGAGGGTTCTGTGAATTTCCAGCTGGGAGATACCACCTTTTATAACTGGGAAGCAGTGGGGAAGCTAAAATCAGGCATTAAATGTAGCACGTTTTTGGTTTGCTTTTTTTTGTCCCCCTTGAAAAATAAGACATAGAAAAATAGATACACCTGAAGAAAGCACATTACCAGAACTTCAAAAAGTGGGGGTTTTGGGAGGGAGCAGGTTGTTTTTTCTTTTCTTGTTTGGTTTCTGTGTAGGTCTTCTGGTTGTTTTTTTGCTTTTTTGTGTGTGGGTTTTTTTTTTTTTTTTGAGGGGAGGTGTTGGTGTGTTTGGGGTTTTGTTGTTGTTGTTGTTCGGGGTTGGGTTTTTCCCCCCCCCAGAAAGGAAATAATCAGCCTTTCCCACACGGAAACCTACCCCTCCCCAGAAATCTCCCCAGAAAGACAAGTATGTGGCGTTGTAAGAGCAGTCCAGCCCCACGCGGCATTCCCACCCGGAGCGCTGCGGGCCCCGCGGGAGCTGCCGCGGGGACAGCGCTGCCGCAGGGCGACCTGTGCCCGGGGGAGGGAGCATTCCGACACCCGCAATCTCTGCCTCTCGGCACGCCGCTGCACCCACTGCACTCCAATTACGGGGCGTCTAATTACCTTTTGTCT
>VWZF01003190.1:2078970-2177873 GCA_013396755.1 Sclerurus mexicanus
CTGGGGGCGGCGGGGCCGTGTGTGCCGCGGGGCCGGAGCGAGCCCTGCCCGGGGCCCTGCCCGGGGCCCTGCCCCGCCGGCCGGGAGCGCTCCGGCGTCTGCAGCTGCACCGCCCGTGCCAAGGCGGGCTTGGTCATCAGCCGTGCGGCTTTCGGTGCCCGGGGGCTTTGCTTTTGGTTCCTCCCGCCCAGGGAAAAAAAAAAAGGGCCATGAATTGTCATGTTACTTGCCACGACTTCATAACCCTTAATTATGGGGGGGAAAAAAAAAAGTTTAAATTCTTTAAGAAGAAACTGCTGTCAGTTGCCCAAAGTTGATGGGAGCGGCCCCTGCAGTTTCTGAGTGGCGGGGGGGGGCGGGGATTGTCTGTGTGTTTGTGTTTGTCTGTGTGTGTGTGTGTTAGCAGTGTTAACCAGCTCCGGTGCAGAGAGAGCAGGAACCCCCTTCGAGGGAGCAGCGGGAGCCAGGCTTGGCATGGCTCACTTCTAGGGGAAATTAAACTGCGTAACCACTCGGCAAAGTTTTTCCAGGAAGGGAGCTGAATAAGGGGCAAAGGCTAAGTTGCTTTCTTTCTTTCATTGGTACTGTACCTTAGTAGCCAACTCTATTTTTAACACTGCATAAGTAAGAGACGTCAAAAGTACCATCTTTCCGGGGAAAAAAGTGAGTTGTGATGACTCATACTGTCGGTGCTTGCGTGTCAAAATTTGGATGCACCGTTATTGTTCATTATTGGTATTTATGCTTCGGAATTGTAAAGGTAATCCATAGTGCATATTCGGGGCTAATGCTTTTCTCGGCTGCTAGTTTCTCCTGCTAGATTGCTCCTCTTTAAGCACATGAATATATGCAGTATTTGGACTTAACTTTATATATGTGAGTAGGCCTGTTATGTTTTCATACTGCCTACAAGCATGATTTAATCATCCATTTAATTTTAATTGTGAATTAGGTTTGACATAAATAATACTGAAATGAGAGCAAGCATAGTTCTTTCATGTGACGATTTTTTTAGATGTGAAAAATAAGAATTTTTTCTTTCAATTGCACGTTCCATTTTCATTTCTGTATTTTGTTCGTGCTTTCTCCTTTTTTCTGCTTTAACTTTTCATGAAATTTATAACCTTCATCTGCACATCAAGCAGCAAGATAACTACACAGTTAGAATTTATCTTCTCTTTTTCTGATGTGCAGCATTGAAGTTATCTGTTCTAGTTGGGAAGTCCCTAGAAGGATTCATATGCATACTTTTTTGCTCACTTTCTCCTTTCTGTCTCGGTGTTAGGCTGTGTCTTAAGCCCTTGGATGAAATGGTACCTTTGGGAATTGATCAAAGTGTCAAGCATGTAACTTATTTTGCACATGAATACTGAAGGATTCCACTACCCTGTTAGGTCCAGAAGAAAGAGGGAAGGGACAAGTTGTTCAGTACTTCCAGTGTTTCACTGAACTGGAAGGCATTGGGCTTCTAGCTAGGGGTCATTGCAGTTTACTGTGGGAGTCATTTACTAAAATACTGTCAGACCATTTGAGAGATTGCATATTGGGTTGATATTTTATATATTCTATTGTATTAAATGTTTTTATAGTGATTTTGGTATATTGATCTTGTTAACAAGATAGAAATCAAAAAGTTTGTAATAAAAATCTAGAGAAATTGCTTTAATCGGTTTTACGTCTGGTTTTGTATTTGTATGTGTGGGGTCTGTCAAGGAGCATCTTTGTTTTCAGTTTTTATGATGTCCATAAGTTGATAAAATATGGTTATGAGATAGCACTGTATATATGTACTCAGGTGGTTTTTGATGGAGCTTGTTTGAAAGTTGTTTTCTATTAAGAGCTGACCTTCTGCAACTTGTTTTTAGAATGAGTAGAACTATGGCTTGCTTGAACAATTGAGATAGAAAAAGTGCTGTAGAGTCGAGAGTTTACTTACATGGTTAACAGTAGAACTAGAATTGAATTGTCCAAAATTGTAAAAACTGAATCACAAAATAGGTGAACAGCCAGGACTTCCTTTGTTGAAACACACCGCTGACTCCTGTAAACTGCTCGTTGTTATGGGTTTGTTGGTTATGTCAGAGCTCTAGTGTTAAATAAGCAATTGCTTTTAATGTGGGATTACAGTGCTTTTAATGATTCAGAATTCTGAAGTTCTCTCTGGTTTTGTTGATAGATTATATTTTCTTGCCAGTTCTCTCATCTTTCTGTGTATTTCTTGTTGTTATGCAGTATAACTAAAGCTTTAGTCTCATCTTGTTTTTTTTTAATTCAGACCTCACATGTTTTTCTTTTTGAGGGTATAAGACAGATGGTAGCATAAAGCATGAAGTGAGTTGGCTTTACAAAGAGTTTTGGGCAATCTGATGTGCTACTTGCAGATAAAATCTATGAAATACACATCAAAATACTGTTAAAGCACAGAGGTCTCTCCTATAGCACCCACTTCGATGTTTCCCACTACGTGTGCAGGGCCATGCACCAGATACCACCACTGTACTGGGGTTGTGGGCCAAGCCCTGCAGCTGTGGGGTGATGGAGGAAAAATGTCAGGGAGAGAGGACGAGAGACTCGGAACCCACTGGTTTGCAAGTATTCAAGGCATAAAACAATTAACTGAATTAATGAGTACATTTCTGAAACAAATATGTAATATAAATTTTCAAGCAGCTGGTCATGTAGCACAGAAACTAGTCTGATCGGTTTTGTTTGTAACACTCAGTTTGAGACTGATGAAAATAATGATACAATCCAAAATATGGAAATTCCAAACATCTTATATTATGATGATGTCTAAAAAATTGAAACAAGATAGTTTTACTTAAGTTTAAAAAAACCCCACAATCTTTCAAATAACCAAAGGCTTCTAAACCCTTTCAGAATTCTCCTAATTTTCAGCAAACTTTAAAAAAAATTTAAGTGAAGAAGTTGTTTTATTTCCAGTGAACATGCTTAGAGCTTGTTTACCTTGTAGGCTGTGTTTGGATGAGTTGTTTGGGGCAATTTTTGAGGCTATAGGAAAAGTACGCTCAAATGATTTAGATATTTTTAAAGACTTGTTATCCTTTATTGCTATGCATAAAATCAGATTGTATAAAATCCTGTTTTTTTGTTTGACTTTTTAACCCAGTGCTTTGGAAACCGGAGTGGCCAAGTTAAGGAATGTAGATTTAGCGCAATAAATTAGCTTCATGGTCTCTTTATTTTATATTGCATCTCGTTTGACTAACACAAGACTGTTGAAAGCACACACCATTTTACTTCTTGGGCCAGTTGCGTGATCGTACATGTGAAGGCACCAGGGCCCTTGTTTTTGCCAAGTTCACACGTGGTATTTTCTCATTAATGCTACTGGTAATTCCTGTACGCCAGTATTACGCACCAGTGTTTCTGCTGTCACCGTGGTGGTGAAGCCTGTGGCAGACAAAGTTTTACTGCTGTGATCCAGAAGTTGCAGAGGCTGGATTCTTTTGAGGACAAGAGCAAGGCAAGCATCTGCCCTGGCCACCATCATTAGGAGGGAATTTTCTGAGTCAATTATAGACTTGGCAAAAAGCTGCCGATTGAGGTTCTGAAAGTGCTTTAATTGTAGCGAGACTTTAGAACTTCTTCAAAATAAACTACCTAACAAAACCTCATAAATATTCATCATCTTCAAACTTGCCTGATTTGGCATGATTAGTTGCTCTTAATAACTTGGTAGCACTGATTAAATCATTGTGGGTCTTTGTAGTTGGAACTTTTGTGTATGAAATAGTATGCTGAATTCCTGATGAGTTTAAAAGTGATAAAACATGTTAACGTTTTAAGCAGTTTATCTACTTATGCAGTCTGTCTGCCTGTGTATGCAATCAGAATTATTTAGATCAGTATCAGGAATGTGTTGGGATCTCATACATTCTTCAGCTTCATGACAAGTAAATTCACAGAAGATTGATGCTTCATGGCTGTTGAATAATGTGAGGTATTTTAATCTCTAAATGTGTAAAAGACAGATTGCTAGGTTTGTCTCCTGATGAACCTGTAACCTGGAAGAGTTATGGAGAGTCTCCTGAAGAATCCTTTTCGGTAATATTCACCTGAGTTGATTTAATGTGTTGAATTGGGTTTTGTTTTTTTGTTGGTACTTTAGTGTTTGGCCTTTTTTTTTCATTTTTGGTTTTTTTTGGGGGAGTGGGTTGTTTTTTTGTGGTGTTTTTTTTTTTTAGATTACCCTGTCTCTGCTTCAGTTTTTTTATTATGTTCTTGGAAACAGAACTTAAAACATTTGTGTGATTTTAGGAAAAAAAACTTTACTGCCTACTGTTTAGTCTAAAAAATTACTTTTTTAATTATACAAGTGAATGGAGAAGTTAAGAGAGGAGGTAGATTGTTGATGGTCTTACTGGTAATGTTACTGTCACATAGACAAGCATATCGTAATGCCATCAAATTCTAGAGCAGAAGTAGGTGCCAGAGACAAAGAGCAGGAGGGGTGAAGACCTGTGCAAGAGTGCAGATTTACTTGGTTGTTGTAAAGCCATGAGCACCTGAAGAAGTTCCTGAACTCCTCCAGAGTGTTCAGTGCAATGCTATCATCCTTGTAAGAGAGGTGAGAAAACTCTGGCTGGTGGTTCTGCAGCATCAGGCCTCCTGCCAAAGCACACAGCACTTCTGCAACTCCACGCTTTGGCAGCTGGAGAAACCTTCATGTAACCAAGATGGATTAGTAAATAACACAGAGAACATGTTACCAATAGTAGCTCCCTTGCAGGACAGAGCAGAGAGGTTCTCCTTCAACTAAGGTTTCACTTCACTCTGGTAAATGGTAAGCAATTTACATAAAAACTTCAAGTAAACCCAAATTTTAAGGCAGCTGATATAAATGGAAAGCAAACATCAAAATCTGCTGAGATGGTAACTGTTTGCTGCCATCCATCTGGTTCAGACCCATGTACCAGCATTTGACTTCATTATGTGCTGACTGTCATGCCAAAAAATTCTTGAAAAGCAATTTGGAGTTTGTGCTTTGGGGGTCATATTTTTATTAGCTAGTCACATTCTTGCATTGAAGCAACCCTCAGGAGTTTCTGTTAATTGGTTTTCAAATATGGTGCTTTAATTGTTCAAACATTGAACTTAGATGTGACTACACTGGCTAATTTTTAATTAAAGTAAGTTTACTAAAATAACTTGATAGTGAGGCAGAATCATGTATCCTACTCTGTAATGCTCTGTTTGCAGGTGAAACCTGGCATCCCCAGAGAGCCATGCTGGTTCCAAGGGACCGCCTGCCTGGAAATGATTACAGAAATGGAACCTCAAAGAGCAGAATATAATTTCACTTCAGAGTGCTGTAATTGAAAATTCAGCATTGGTTTTAACTGATAGTTTTTTTGTACAGGTGAAGTAATTTTGATGAGGAGGAAGAATTCTTCCTATTAATTGAATAGGGGCACTGCTTGCAGTTCAGACATCCCCATTCGTTTTTTCTTTCTACATTTGTCATTCTTGCCAACTGTAATTTTTGAGCCAGTAGAAGAACTTCCAGTGCCACAATATTGCTTTGTATATATCCCTGCTATCTTTGCTTTATTGGATCTTTCTCTGTTGCTTCTGTTTTGTGAAAGTAGCATGACAGTATTTCTTCTAATGTTTTTGTTAGGATGTTAGCTCTGCAATAAACATGGCATCTCCTTTGTGGATGAATTGCTTTGCTACTAACCCAGCAGCATTGGGTGTTCACTGTAGTGACAGCAGAGCAAGTTGATACAGCACATGTACTTCACGACAATGTCTGAATGTGACCTTAGAAGTTAAGCTACTTCTCAAAAAATAACAAGAAATACAGAGTTCTTTCTGATTTTATCACTCTTTTTGCCTATGGTTAAAAGCAGCTCTATTGTCAAAAAGTGGTTGGTAGAGCTTTAGGATTCTGGTGTGAAAGAATGGTATGTGGTATTCTTATAAAGCAATTGCCTTATAGAACCTAGAAGCTGCACAGGAAAACAGTCATGTGAGGGAATGTTTAATATTAGGTCCTACAGTTTACTCCATAAGAAAAACTAATGGTACAAAAACTCTCTCTGAAGTGAACCTTTCTCACTTTTATGTTGTAGTAACATAGCACGAGGAAGAGCAGGAAAGTGTTGGTCTTGTTCTTTTGACGTATTGCCTTCCAGGAGTGTTGCATAGTTGATCTGCTCTTACTTTGATACAAGTTGTCTGGTACTATTAATTCAGTTTGCAGCAAAATAATTGTAGGTTAATAACGCAAACCCATTTGAAGTTAGGGAATGTTGTATCCACCATGCCCATTGAAGTGACAATGAAGACAGACGCAAGTTTAAATCTTTGGTTTGAAAGCTTAATTACTGATTTTGTCCGTTTGAAAATTCTGTTTTTTTCCTGTACTGAAATTTGACTACCAAGCTGGAGGTAGCCTATGAAGGAGGAAGAAGTAGGGAATGATAAGAAAATGAAGTGGAGGTGTACAGCTTCACAAGACATCAATTGAAATCTCATAAGGTTTCATAGGAGCTGCGTAATTTGATGAATCACATTGGAAAGATGAGTCATCTGAACAAACAGTAAAGTTCTGTGACTTAATGATACGGTGTAGAAATAACAAAGAGATATCAGATGACAAGGAAATTGTATAACATTAAAAACCCCACAACTCGAGCAGCTTATAGTGTATATGCGTCTTATGATAAGTAACTGGTATCTTAATGAGCTAGAGTATTCTAGCTAGAAATCATGGCTGTTCCTTAGCAGACGTGAAATCAGGAGATTCAGAGACCTTCCTGTTCTCCTGCATACTTAGATTTGTCAGTCCAACTTGTCTGCAAATCACTTGTGTGCAAGTGAAAAACTTAGTAACAGTTTAGGTACTGATTTTTGTATATGAAAAGTAGTATCTATTCTCACTTCATAAATTTTGCACAGTAACAAGTTTAGTAGAGTGTTTTTACTTAAGTTTCTAAACTTTCAACATGGAGGCATTTTTTTAATCATTAGCATGGTTTGTATCAGTGCTATTGGTGCAGAGAAACAGAGATATGTCAGTACTATGAGTAATCTTTGTATTTCAGTGTATTAGCATTTTTTCAGAGGAAGGAGGCCCACAGATGTTCCAAGCAGGATTAGCTTGAGTAGAGGGTTAAACTAGTGGATAAATGACAGATTTAAATGAGTGTAGACATATAAATTTAAATTCAGCATTTCAGTTTAGTGATTACTCTCGGCTGCACTTTTTTTTTCCAAGTAATTCATAGTGCAAGAACCATAGTTTAGCAGTGGAACTTTTTCCTTGTAAAATGAATAGAACTGCACATTTTAAAAAGTTACTTCATATTCTTTATGAATTATACTTAGAAACATTGAGATTCTAATTATTCATTGATGCTTTCTATGCTCAGTGCTTCTGTTTTTTGTTTGGATTAGAACTCCTGTTTGTCATTTTGCTTCCTTTCATATAAGGACGTGTTATAACTTAAGCCTCTTTAAAAGTTCCAAAATAACATTATTACTTCTTTCAAAAGTATTCAGAGATCTAATGCTTACTTTACCGTTTTGGATTTTTTTACAATAATGTCTTTTGCAGTTTACAGAGATATATATATCTATATATCTTTCTGCAAACATAAATCTAGTCTTAAACTTTCACTCTACTGCAGGTAAAAACTGCATTTTCTATTTGTGAAACACTGGTTTTCATTGATTCTACCGTAGACGTTATGTTCACAAACTTTCTATCCTTAAAATCTTATTAATAATGAGCTCTTTATTAGCCACATTATAGTATCTAACACCAGCTGATGACTCTGCATCTGCTGACTTCAAGTTGGCTTTTGTTTTTATACCGTAGAATCACATGAGTAAATGTGAAGGAGATGATCCAGAGGGATATTAGCTCTCAGAACTGCTTCCCATTTTGAGAATGATAACAGTATTTTAGGAAGGAGACTTTATTAGCTGACTCCCTTTCATATGTAATTTTAAACTGTAAGTAAAATATATAATCAGATTTTCTTTTCAGAGTTTTTTGTCATGTATCTGTAACATTGAGGATGCAGTTGGTTTGCTGGCTAGAGCTGGCTAAAATGTTGTGACTGAATACCTTAACAAAATAAGTATGATAAGAACTTTGCAGTCCTTTACGTTGCACATCCCCTGTGGTCCTAAAGCTTGTATATAGTCTTAAAACTTGGGGAAAGTTCCTTGAATTCTATAACCTGAAAATGAAAAGTAAATATCGTGAAACTCCTTGTTATCCATGTGATATAAACAGGATCGTAAAAAGTTTCTCATGCCTGTGGGTATGTGTTGTGCTGGGGAGTTGGACTTGGAGCTGGTTTTTTAACTGAAATGAATTCATTGACAACTAATGAAGCCCATATAGTAAGTTAGTCAGCAACGTGGTAAGCAGTGTTTCACCAAAGGAAAAGATTAAGTTTTGTTGCTACTATATATTTATAACAGGCCCTGTTCTAAAACCCTTCCTGTAAAACAGAATTCAGTGACTGTAATGTTACATACAGGAATCCACCACGTGATTATCTCAGAGCATAACTTTCTAAGTTTCCATATCTGAGGTTTGTGCTCTTTTTGGGTGTGTGGTTTGTTTGTGGTTTTTGTTTTGGTATTTTTGTTGCTGTTTTTTTGTGTGTTGGTTTTGTTTTATTTTTAACACACGATCAAGGGGCTCTAGTCTACCTCCACAAATATCCAAGTCTGAATGTCTCACCTTCTCACTTGGCATTTAAAATAATGCATAACCACAGTTTATAATTTCAGCATCACACTTAGTTTCTTAGCATTTCAAAATTGTACCATTAAAGAAGCATGTCTTGTAGCATCTGTTAAACTAATGGTAGAAGTTTAAATGTGTGAGACAGACTATTCCTGTTTATCATTACACTTCTGCGGTGTGTATTTTTATGGCACTATAGCGAATACTGTTTCCATTTCTTGCTTGAGTGTATGAATCCAGTGATCTGGTTATCTAACAATCACAAAGTTGCAACATTCATAATACAACCACCAATTCAGACACATGAAATACTTTCCTGAAGTTTTGAAAGTATACTTGAGCTAGCAGTGTGTGCTTAATTTAATTTTAGCATAATCAAATAAGGGAATGACATGTATTATGTTTGAGGATTTTTAAATTACTATTAGTGTGATACTTGAAGCATTCAGTTATGGGATCTATATTGTGTCTTCAGAGTTTTTTTTTGTTTTAACAGCAATATCTCTCAGGATCTGAACTATACTTTCAGGCAAATTAGATGAGTTTTGTGCAGAAGAGAGCTTCTCACTGTTAGTATTGCCCAATATTGTCTAACTTAATATTAAAATAGTAGCAAGGCTTAAGTAAAAATAGTAGGTGAAATTTCTTCTGTTTTCCTCAAGGTTTCAGAAGGAGACAAACAACAAAATGAACAATCCAGCTATTAAGAGAATAACAAACGAAATTATCAAATCACCTGAGGATAAACGGGAATATCGTGGACTGGAACTGGCAAATGGCATTAAAGCGCTTCTCATTAGTGACCCCACCACAGATAAGTCTTCAGCAGCACTTGATGTGCACATAGGTATTTAATTCATCTTGTGTTCATTATGTCATTAATAAAAATGCTTAAACTTTTGGTATCCTGATTGCAAATAAACTTACAGGAGTGGTATGGAATTGGCAGCCTAGCCTTTTATTGTAATTTAGAGTTTGTTTAATTCTTTGACACATGAAGTTGAAAATTATTAGAGCTAACTGAATGCTTTTACTGTACCTTGTGTTTACTCAAGTATAGCTCAGTCAGTGAAAAGACGGCTTTTAACCATTAAGTTTCATGTTACGAAAGATCTTTTGTAAGCAGGAAAGGGGCGGGCGTAAGTGCAATTATTTCAGACAGTTCCATCTGTCATGTCAGACTATTTTTTTTTCATGTTAAGTTGTTGATGTGTAGAGTGAGAAAATGCTGTAGTGCTGGAGAAGCTGGAGAGGCACTCCCTAACTGCAGTGATGCTTATGTGTGCAAACAGAAATACTGGAAATAGAAGAGGAAGGCAATAACTTTGACTCTTTGGAATAATGGAAGCTTTTTCTGAGATATTTCTCAAGCTTGTGTAGTTTTTCAGTTGCTTGGAAAGTGTCATCCACCCACACATAATTCTTACTGCTCTTACTGCTGTTGGTGTTAAGGCAGAAGTAATAGAGTAACTTAGAAAACTGCTGGCCTTTTTTACTGTGGAGATGGCTGTCCCAAATCATTATCTAGTTCAGAGGATCCTAAATATGGTCTTGTTTAGGTACGTGGCAGTACTAACCAACTGCAGCATCGAGTTCCTGTGCATATATTAGAGGAGATATATCTGTTGCCTTCATCTCTAGTCTCCCACTGCACATTACTGTACACTCCAAAGCAGGACTGCCAGACTCGAACTTCCATGTTTTTGGCTTCCATTCTTCCAAATCATTATTGTCTTTTAATCTGTTTGCCTTCACACCTGCTAGCTAGTCATCAATAGCTGCTTGTGTTCAGGCAATTACAGGTTGTCCTATAAACCATAGGATAAATACCTCATTAATTACGATTGGCAATTGCTGCCTTTCAACACAGTACAGTAAAGGTATAGAATTCAGAACAGTGTGATCTGCCAGGTCTTTAAAGATTATGAGTCATGGACTTCAATTGAAAAATTGTCTGTATAAGGAAGGGCCAGCTGATTTGGAGAGGCAGTTTGATACCCTAATTGGTTGTTACTAATTCTAATTTTTTAAAATGTTTTTTTAATATTAAATGTAGTTGACTATAGTTGCACAAATACCTGCTTACAGCTACTGAACTGATACATAATTGCCTAAAACAACATGCTATAATATAGAGCACCTTAAAGGGCTTAATGTTACAGTATTAATTTTTATGGATGGTTACATGAAATTTGTTCTCTTGCAGGATCCTTGTCTGATCCCCCCAACATTGCTGGACTTAGTCATTTTTGTGAGCATATGTTGTTCCTGGGAACCAAGAAATACCCAAAAGAGAATGAATATAGCCAATTTCTAAGTGAGCATGCTGGGAGCTCAAATGCTTTCACCAGTGGTGAACATACCAACTATTACTTCGATGTGTCACATGAACATCTAGAAGGTGCACTAGACAGGTAAACACATTTTTTGAATATTTGAATTTTTGTTCTATAGGTTCTACTTGAATTCGTGTAAAAGTTTTTTGCTAGTTCTATCATTATGATATGAAAAAAGGGTTGAGTGCTATCTTTTTTTGAGACAGATTATCAGATATCTTTCAGTTTAAAAGTCTTACTCAGATTGACATCATTTATGTACAGTACTCTTGATCAAATTAAATTTTTTCTCTTTAGATTTGCCCAGTTTTTCCTGTGCCCTCTGTTTGATGAAAGCTGCAAAGACAGGGAAGTGAATGCTGTTGATTCTGAGCATGAGAAGAATCTGATGAATGATGCCTGGAGGTTGTTTCAATTGGAGAAGGCTACTGGAAATCCCAATCACCCCTTCAGTAAATTTGGAACAGGTTTGTCCGAATATAATTATCTTTCTGTTAGAGTTCTGTGTAACATACATAGTATTATTGTTTATATAAAATCACTAAAGACAGACTGAAACAATTCCCTTTTTTCCTTCTGCATACATATTCGTTATGGTGTTTTATCACATTTTCCATGTCATAGACCAAACAGAGCTAGACAAAAGCATAGAAAACAGAGTGATCCGAGACTTGGAGTACAGTGATGAAGCGACCTTTATGATTCTCATAATTGCTGCAGTGAATGATGCTTTCCAATCAGTGGATATCACTGGATATCCAATCACATAATTTAGTACTGTTAAGTCTTTGTGCATAACAAAGTGAATGAATTGTATTTAAATTGTTGTTAGCCACATGCTCTTTTTGATATTTAGACTAGATCACGGTGACTGGGTCGAATCAGAAAGATCAGCAAAGTAAAGTGAAAATTGCTGAGTAGGAATATAGAGACAAAATCTTAACCATGGAGCACAACAGTAGGAGATGGATAGATAAATGATCTTGGACAAATTCCAGTCTTATGGCTGTATTTTTTTGTTCAGGCTTAATTATTCACAGAATGCGTAGTCATAATTTAAAATAAACACCCCAAACTCAATTTAAAAAGGAATGAAGTAAGATACCATAGTTATGATCAAAACCACAAGTGTTTGATGCTTTGGTGGAAGTTTAGGTGTTATTTTTGACATGAATTTGTTTTTGAAAATGTCAAAGTAACAGGGCTGCACTGTTTAATCATTGAGCATGAGTGTGTTTTATGGCTGGACCAGTTTGCTCCAAGAATAGTTAACTCAAATATTGGGTCCAGTTAGGATGATGGGGAGAGCAGATAATGGACTTTAGGGGACTAGTTTCTTCCTTCAGAAAAACAAGAATATCTTTGCACCTGCAGGTGGAGGGCAGAGTTACTGGTCTGGTAGCCGCCTTCTACAGGAGCCTGTATCGCTTTGTTGACCAATAAAATTTGTAAAAGTGAAACTATAAATGCATTCTCCAAACAGATAAATTTGAAAAAAACTTCTTGGGAACTACTCATTAACAGACAAGTGTTCAAAGTACATTTGTTAATCTCTGTTACCAAAGGTATTATTGAATTTTTGTATAGAACTCAGAAAACGTACATGGAAGTTGCATAAATACTTTTCTCCATTTTTAAGAAGGTTGTCTAGCTGACACAAGTGAAATGTTTTTATGGGGAGGAAACCCAAAATGGGCTCAAACTGAATAGCAGTAGTCATGTTCACCTCTCTATAGATTAGGCTCTGATTCCAAAATTAAATGACAGCACATAGCCTTCCTGTAGACATGACTTGGCAGAAATAGAGCCCAGCTTTGGTTTTTATTTACCCAAAGGGATGACATCTGTGATACGGTTTTCATGACAGTTGCATTTGGCATCCTTATGGTTTCCTTTTGACCAGTTAAGATGACGTTAATGTAGCAGAGGAGAGGAATGACTCCATTTGATGCTTCAGGTCACTCCTCGTTGCTGTGCGGCTTGTTTCGTCAGCAAACCTTCTGTTATTCTTTGTCCATAGAAACAAATGCACCTCAGTTTTCCAGTGTTCTTGTTAAGATGTGCATTTTGTCCCCAAATACCCATCACTGATGTCCCTGAATGAATGCCTGTGATGGTAATTCTTCTCCATCAATACCCTCAACGGGATCAAGTAATTTCCCTGGCACTTCTGCACTGTCTAGTGTCCATTTTCCTACATCTACAAAGTGTATTCTGACTGTTGCTTTGTAATGTGCTCCAGTACTGCAACAGGACAGTTACTGAGCTAAAGCTTCAGCTTTTTTTTATTTTAACCTGTATGTTGATGCTGTGGGAATAAGCACAGTAGGGTATCTAGAACTTCAGCATTTAATTTGTCTGCAAGTATTTGGACAAAATATTTAAAATATGACACAGTGCTGATCCAGTTTACTTATTATGCATATAGATTATTAAAATTTATATCAATCTGAAGGAAAGCAGACTAATTAACTTATATATTTCATTTTTGGTCTGTAAGTTCATAAATGTCAAATATTGTTAACTGGTTTTGTGTTCCAGGGAACAAACTCACTCTGGAAACTAGACCAACCCAAGAAGGAATAGATGTAAGGCAAGAACTACTGAAGTTCCATTCTACTTATTATTCATCAAATTTAATGGCTATTTGTGTCTTAGGAAGAGGTGAGTTTTGTTGGTTGAGTAAGACTTTACATATATATTTGAATAAAGTGGAGGTTCCAACTGCTTGAAACCTTCTACACAAGATGATATTTTACACGTATTTCTTAAAAGCGTAATAACAGTGTATTGAAAACCATTTGCTTTTTGAAAATACACTGACAGACTGATATTTGTATAGTGTTTTACAGTAATGCTTGGACGATGAATATGAATGGAATGAAAGTAATTTTTTATGTAATCAAAAGCAAAATTAACTGAGTAATTTTAACTTTTCAGGTAAGAATTACACTAGCAACTGGAAATCTGTACTAAAGAAAACCATCACTTTTAGCTGTAAAGCTCAAATGAGTGTGTATTTTGTTGATGTGAATAAAAAATAGTGGTTTGTAATAGAATTACATGCAGTTCACAAGGTTTTGTTACACAGTGAACCATCCTGAGTTTGCATTGTTTTGTAGTTTTTTTGACCCTGCACTGTTCTCTTAGTGTAGGACCACATGTATGTTGGGCAAGAAAGATTTTACTTCCTCAATCTAACTGGATTTGTTTTGATAACCAGCTGACTGCTTTTTGAAATCTTTCAAGGATTAAAGTTGAGACATCCTTTGAGAAATGCAAGAAACGCACGTTTTTTTCTTCCAACACCCACTCTTGAAAGGCGTGTGCTAAAAAATTGACAGATGAGTCTTTTTTATCTTGAGTCTTTTTTATCTTATTCACAGTTTGAGAAGTGCTCCAAAATGCATTTCTTGAAGCAGATAGCAATTCTGAAGACAGCATTTCAACAGAAATGGTATAGGTCAGTTTAGGTGAATTAATGCACTGCATCAAATTCTTTCTGCAAAAGATCAGGTGCTCATGTTCACAGAGTACTACACTCACAGACTGAAACTAGAGTGGATGTAAAAGAGGTGCTTACACAGGTCATAGGTGTGTGTGTGTTGGGTGCTGAGGACAGATGATATGACTCACAGTGTGCCCAAAGTACTGGCATGAGTTGAAGCTGAAGAAAATTCAAGTTTTGGCAAAGATGTTTTCACTCTAGAAAATTTGCAGCTGTAATTCCATGTCCCTTAAGTTTTTTGTGGAATGTTTATTTTTGTAAATGTTCAATATCTTCAGTTCTAGCTCAGATCCATCAGTAAAATGTAAAGATCTATTTTTGGTTGCAGGATTTATTTTAGTAATGATTAAAGCCTTCCTTTAATAAGCATGGTGCTTCTAGCATGTTATACTTCAAAATTTAAGTATGTGTATAGATTTCCTTTCTGAAAGTAATTATTATAACATCATTAAAAATACTTTTCTGTATAATTCATGTCTACTCCAAAAATATTCAAACCCCAGGTTTGCCAGAGTCTTCAGATAATGACTGTGTTTTTCTCTAACGTTTCTTTATTCTAGAATCCTTAGATGAGCTGACTTGCTTAGTGGTAAAGTTATTTTCGGAAGTAGAGAATAAAAATGTCCCCATACCAGAGTTTCCTGAACATCCTTTCCAAGAAGAGCATCTCCGGGTACGTATGGAGATGCATCTTCAATTAGGAGTGTAAACCTTAAATAATGCTGTTAATGTTTCAGTAAACATTATGCACTTCACTGCTTTTTTATCAGTGTCACTGTCAAGTTCCGTGTTTCTTTATGAATTTTTTGCCCACTTTTCCCTGCTGAATGTATTTTTGTATAGTTTATAGAAAAGATTGTACATTTGGTTGCAGCTGTAAGCGACTGAGAGATAGTTTTCTTTTTGTTTGCATTATGAATGGCTAAACATTGCCCTGAGTCTTAGATACCTTTACTTTTCAGATTTTGGAGATATGCTTGTAATATGTGTGTGTGTGTGAAGGGAACACTATATATGCTCCTGAGAGGAATAAAATAAATGAGTTTCTCTTTGTTTATGGGTCTCCTTGTTTGTTTTCCCCTCAGCAACTTTACAAAGTGGTACCCATTAAGGACATTAGAAATCTTTATGTCACATTTCCTATACCGGACCTTCAGAAGTACTATAAATCAAACCCTGGCCATTACCTTGGTCATCTGATTGGACATGAAGGCCCGGGGAGTCTTTTATCAGAGCTTAAAGCCAAAGGTAAGCCCTTTAAAGTTAAAGAATTAAAAAAATAATTGATCACACAATTTTTTAAAGTTCAGTTATGTTTCACTGAAAATTGACCTCTGTATTTTAAAGCTTTCAGCTAACTGAGTAATTTGAATTGTGATTTTGTGCTTTATTTCGGTGGCAGATAAAAATAAATAGCTAACAGGCACTCAGACTGCTGAAGCTGTGATCTCTTGCAGTCCCCTTTATCTGCTCTGTTTAGAGAGTTACATGAATTTTGACATAATGGTCTTGTCTCTATTCTGTCACTGACTTTGAGAATACTGTCAGGTCCCTTAATGTCTGGAAGACTGCAAAGTATCTTTCACCATTTTTCTTTGTATCACTCTGTTCCAAGCAGAAGTAAATTACTCAGTAATCAAGGGATCTTGAGTTTTTCATACCATTCTTGAGTACAAAATCAGATAGGTCTGACTTGTGTTTATATTTAACTTGCACTGTTGCTGTAGGTGTTAAGGAAGAGAAGAACACGTAAATTAATCAAAATATGTTAAAAAGGGATGTTGCTGAAGCATACAAAAAGCTCCATAAATTGTTACAGATTGGTTAATGTAATAAAGTTTCTTTTTGATGTCATAGGATGGGTAAATACGCTTGTTGGAGGCCAGAAGGAAGGTGCTAGAGGTTTCATGTTTTTCATCATTAATGTGGACTTGACAGAGGAAGGACTTTGTAAGTGCAGCACTTTGCCTTCATTCCTTGTTACTCCTGATCTTATTTGTGTTTGTATCTGAAGAGTAATTGTGATTATAGCTTGAAAGCCAGTTTATTGTAACTGGTTATTCTTCTGTGTTTAGATCCTCTCGCTATTCTAACACACTGTGCTAACACAGGTCACCTGAGAAATCAACTTATTTGAGATTATGTGAGGTTAAATACTCTAAATAAACTTCTTTGAAAGAGAAGCTGTTAATACCTTTGTGTGCTACTTATTCATACTAGTTAGGCCCAAGTTAAATTATATTATAAATCAGTATCTTCATGTAAAGACATGTTCAGTGCAGTTCTCAGAATTTGCTGGGGACATAAACACTTACATTAAATTTGTGTCTGGGCAAAGCAATTTTAACTTTGCTGGTGGGATTGCAGATGTCCTTATATATCCTGATGTATAAGGGAGGAATAAAAAATAAACCCATACATATTTGTGTTCATCAGAATTTCTTCTTTGTGAAGAACTGAGGGGATTATTAAGGATTTTTTTCTTTCCAGTGCACGTTGAAGATATTATTTTGCACATGTTTCAATATATTCAAAAACTACGTACAGAAGGACCTCAAGAATGGGTTTTCCAAGAGTGCAAGGTAAGTAATTGGGACATGAAATATGCAGGTGACTGTATTTTTACAAATTTTTTTTTAAATTTTGAGTAGAAACAGATTCCTTGACTGTGTAACTAGTCTTTAATAATCACATGGTAATTAAGTTTATTAATTTTGAAGATGCAGCATGACACAAATGACAAGTACAGTCAGAATATATTGTCTTCACAGAGCTGTGAAATGCTCTTGTAGAGCTGTGAGTTATGATAGCGTAATGGAGGTGAAGGAAGTATCTTGCTCTTTCCACAAGGATTCTACATAACCTTCCTTAGTCTTCACTGAAGGATGAAGGGGGAAAACATTTTCTATGAGGGATAACATTGAATTGAAAATTGAAATGGCTATTACTCTACCCCTCTATTCTTTCATATGTCAAATTGTACAGATGAGATTGTAACCACAGTGGGACATTGAGTCTGCTGTTTGTTGCCTCATCTTTTTGAAAAGTGAGCTAAAGGCTTTTCATGGAGTACTTTGGCTGTACACTTCAGTCTCTGCTGAACTGTCCATGCTGCCTACAAGTCTGAGTGGTGCAGTGTGCGCAGGGCAAAAATGTAAAGTATCCTATTAAAATTAAGTAACGTTGCACTTTTCAGTGTCAGTGTGAAACAAAACCCAGTTTAATTTATTTATATATAGTCTCACTGGTTTACTGCATATACTTGGGTAAAGATTTCTTGTTCCATCTTAACTTTATTTGATGAAAACTGTTAGTCTCTTCTGAGAGCAGAAATTCTGCAGCTGGGTTAGATATATTTCTTACACTTTGACACTATATGCCTGTAAAAGTAGTCTCAAGTCTCTTTATTCTCTGCTAAAAGTCCCAATGGATTTGTTTCACTTTTACAGAGTAAGCAAATAGAAGATTTGAAAGAGGTAGTTCCATCCTTCTATCTCAACCCTGTGTCTTTCCCTTGCTCCTCTTGTATCAGCCCCAGCACTCCTGAGACTGCGGGGTGAGTCAGAGAGCTGGCAAACTAGTATGAAAAGGATCTTTAGAGTTTATTTTCAGCTGAGTTGTTGAATTAATCAGACTCTCTGCATGGTTTCATGGAAGGATGGACTGTCCTTTTCACTGGCTTAGATCCCTTTAATTCACCCTTGCCATTGTATCCTAAGAATGATGTGTTCTGTTTCTGTAGCTAAGACAGCATAAAGAAACACACTCTTTCTGTCTCTAAACTTACCTATTGGCTGGCTGAACAAAAGGAAGAAAAAAGGAGGAGGGAAAGGCTTCAGTTCTTTAACATATGACAAACATTGCACTGGAACACTATGCACTGGTTGTATCAGAGTTGGTGTGTTTTCAAGTTATTGAAAGGAAATTTAAAGACATGAGATATGAGACAGATCTGTTACTATGAACAGGACTTACAAACTTGTATAACGCTTCACAATGTGAGACTATCCCAAATTGCTTGTGAGTTTTATGGAAATGGGATATTACTGAAAACTTGTGTTAGGTACCTAACTGCTATAACATGGATACAACAATAGTACTTCCTTTTCTTTCATTATAAAAAGGAATTAAGTAGCCAGTAATTATTCTTAAAATAGGCTTTAATTTATACTCTTCAGTCATTCATACATTGTTTTCTAGGATCTAAATGCTGTGGCATTCAGATTTAAAGATAAAGAACGACCGCGAGGTTATACATCAAAGCTTGGAGGAATGTTGCATGTAAGTGGAGGGGGGTTGTTTTTGTTTGGTTATTGGTTTTTTTAACAATCATTTAGCAGTGTGTTTGACTGTAGTCTTAATAAATACAGGCATCTGCAAAGGTCCTCTGCGCTTATTGTGCTTAGGAAGCTAATATCATGCAGCATACAGCTTACTTTTGGCAGTCAGGAAGTCACATTCTGTTCACGCTACCATTTTATATTTCTATACGTGGGAGAACCGATTAGACAGTAACTGGAGTTATTTGATCTGTTTCAGTGTTTCTTAAGACTTACGTACCTTGTTATTCTGTGTCTACCTGAAGCTAAATGTTCTCTAGGGAAATACTAGAGAAATATTTTTTTTATCTTTAACATAAGCAATGTGTTCCAAAGTTAACGATGTTGAAATACTGCAGTAAGCAAAAATATTTGTATTAAGATTGCAAATTACAGATATTTAACTTTACTGATGTGATTACATATTGGTACTGAAAGAACCATCATGTAGCTTTTATTTGGTCTTCATACTTCTTGCAAAATTCATTTCCCTCATTTCTGCCCTACTGGAACATTTAGGTGAGTTTGTTGGGTTCTTTTTGTCTAGTGAAATTATGTCACTTTTATACATTGCAGCCATTCTTCCTTGCATAGCTGATGTGTGCATCTACTCAGAGAAATTTTTGGTTTCTTCACAGGAATTTCTGTTATTGGTCCTAGACCTTTAATTTGTAAAGTCTAAAATAATGATCTTTAATTTTAGAATTTTCTTTTGTTTACTGAAAAGCATTAGACTTAACTGAAAGCATTTAAATGGATTTTTAAAGAGCTTCTGTTTGGGATGCTGCCACTTGCTTTTGTTCTGTCAAGTGCCTAAAATCTATCTAACAAATGGATTTCTGACTTGTGAAGCAGTCTCTCAGGGGTTTGTATTTGTTGAATCATTTCTGATTACAATTGTTGTCTTCAAAAATCAGGCCAGGAAGTTGCCAGCAGTATTCCAAAGAGCAGGGTATTGATTCAGGACTTCTTTTTTTTTCACTGCCTTTCTTTTGCTGTGCTTGAGCATGAATGGTAATTCTCATTCTGCTCTTAGCAGTTAAATGAGCATCAAATTCTGGATCTTTAGCATTTATATTTGATTTTTTTGTAGCACAGGTTTTGTTCGCTGTCCTTGGTCTCTAACCCCCACAGCTCTTTCTCTTTTCAAGAATCCTTTTTGTGAGTTACTTTTTGTTCTGGAAGTCATTCCACTCTAGTTTTTTGTATGATGTATGCAATTCAGAAAGCCATCTTGTAATAATTCTGGTCAAAAAAAGTACATGCACATGCCAAACAGCAAGTACTTGATGTCATCTCGTAATTTTCTCTTGGTAAACAGGTGTTTATCAAGAAAGTTTTCCTGTCAACCACACTGATCATTTTCAGAGAAGTTTTAACTTTTTTCTCTTCTTAAATTGCTGTGTACTTTGAGAAATTTTCAGCTTGATCCTAAATAAAATATGTTAGAATTAAAAGTGTTTAAATCTGTATTATGCTTTTAGGTATTGAAATATCCTTTCCTTCAAATTACTGTAAATAAGAATTGAATTACTAGGGAATCCTAAAAAAAATGTAGTGGTTTTTTTTTTTTGTGGGTTTTGTTGTTGTTGTTTCTTTGTTTGTTTTTGATTAGTTATATTTTGTTTTTTCCCAAATGTGCTCAAGTGTAAGAGTACTTGGTATTCTTTTATCTTTAAAAATATCCTGCAGGGGTCAGCATTTACCATGTTATTTTTTACTTTAGTCAAAATACTATTTAAAGGTGGGTGACTTTTTATATTGAGACATAAAATATTTCAAGAGAAAATAATGGTAAATATGCAGTATACAAAATTGCCTAATACATGAGAAATATGATTGCATAGTTAGAACGCTACTCCCTCTTGTTTAGTTTTAAGAGGAAGATTTTAAAGCATCTGCACTTCTAATTTGAAATTATGGAGGTAAGACAGATTTAGTGACCAAAATTATGCTTTTGTTTTCTTTACTGAACTGTGGGTTTTTCATGCTTAGTTTTGTTTAATTCATTTACATATTTCTGTGCTTTGTTTTTTAGTATTATCCAATAGAAGAAGTATTGGCTGCTGAATATTTGCTTGAAGAATTCAGGCCTGACTTAATAGAGATGGTACTGGATAAATTGAGACCAGAAAATGTTCGGTAAGTTCAACACAAACATTATAAGAAAGCAGATGAACTAATGGAAGCACAAATTCTTAGGTGTGTCTTGCAGCTCCCAAGTAAATGTGACTGAAAAAGAGCCCGTTGTTCAGTTCAAGACTTTGCTGCCCTTTGAAAATTATCTTTCTTAAGTGCCTGCAACTCTTCCTGTTCAGACAGAAATGCCATTTTAGGCCTTTCTATGCAGAGTGGCTCCCTTGGACTGGAATAGTTTTTAAGATGATTCTTACTCAGAATAGCTCAACTATACTGAGGAAAAGCTGGCAAAATTATCCTGCTTCATTTAATTATTTGGACATTTTATATGGAATACTTTAATTAATAATTTGGAGCTAGTTCTGTAAATCTGTTAAGGGGATGGCTTTTATCTGCTGTATGTCTTTTTTCCCCTATGGAGAGCTATGAAACTTCATGCAGATTAACAGACCCTCTGAAAAATATCAGTTCATGTGGGTAGAAATAGCTGTGTCTTTAGCTACTAAAATCTCTCAAGACTTCAGAGCATCTCTTTGATGTGAGTGTGACCTTACTGCACGTGTGCGTTCTTTGCGGAGTGAGTGTGCTGAAGAACAAATTTCAGGGCTCAGGAATCAGTCACACTGGATGTTGAAAGGAAAAGGAGAATTTTCTTTCTCCTGTGCTTTTGAGGATCTTCTGCTGTCACACAAGCAGGGTAGAAAAGGGAGGTGGAAAGAGCAAATGTACCTTATGTATATTTGAATAGAGAAACAAGCTTTTGTTTGCGTATTCTATCAGTCTTACTGTATTTGAGCACCTGGTTATCAGTGTTTTGGAAGCCAAGTGCATCATACTAAATAGACTGGGGGTTTTTTGGGGGGTGAGGAGGGGTGGTCTGTTTCTGAATATGTTCCGTGCTGAAATTTTCACAGTTTTAGAGACATGCTTTTGTGTATTTCCACTGTTTATGTATTTAGCTTTCTGAAATTACTGTGAATTACTTAAAAGTTTGAGCACAAATCATCATTATGTTTCTTTGTATGACAAAGTCAGTCTTGTATATTCATTTGGTTTAAGATGCATGATAATTTATTTTCAAAATATGGTGTATTTCAAGTAATTATTGGGTAAAGTAGGATAAACTTGGATTATAAACTCTTTGCAAATGTCACAGTGTTCTGGTGTTTCTAGGAGTGTGCAAGTAACGATAGAATAAATGAAGTTGCTTGTATCAGTGACAGTAGTTGCCATAGTAATTAATGCCCTTTAAAGAAGGGCCTGTATCTTTGTGTGTGGGTGTGCATCTCTGTGTAATGCGTGTGGGATACTTCAGCTGAAGCTTTACCATTTCAAGAGATCGTATTTTGAACAAACAGTACTTGAATTCTGCATTCATCTTTGTCCACAATCAAAATAAAGGGGGGTGGGGCAAGAAAAGAGCAAGATGAGCAAGAATCTTATTATAAAGAAAGGAAAAAGTAATTCTTAAAAAAAGAAGGGATTTAATCATAACTTGTTTGGAACATTAGTAACCAAAGAAAACAGTGGTTTGCTCTTTTTCTATAGTGGTTTTGTAGGATTACATCAGTCTTCTCCATTTGACAAAATGACTTGGTGGAGATGAGAATTTTCTCCATGCTTGGTAATTGTGGATTAATTTTAAATAAACACTGAGTTTTTTCTGAGGTGGAACACATCTGGAACAAATACCCACCGAAATGATCAGCTTTTGTGTATTAAGCAACTGGGAAGCATTGATCCTTCAGATGATGGTGGTGGGTGTGTCAGACTTCAATTTCAAATTCAGCCTGTTTGGGATGGTGTCTGTGTGACTTTCCGAGCAGCAAAGTGAAGTACATTTAGACTGGAGAGGTGCAGTGGTGGCGGTGTTTTGTCAATGAGGGGGACAGAATAGGTACCCTTTTCTGTACAGGATGGGCCCAAAGTTTTCATAACGGCAGAGTGACAGGGGCATGATGACTGACTCAAGAAAGGTTGTGGTCAGAGAGGGATGGCCATTAGTAACCTCTGAGGGTCTCATGTAATCTTAGGCTTTAAATGTCGTGTGTGTCACCCTGCTTTCTTCTGGATTGTGCTTTTTGGATGCTGGCAAAATTATGTCGCATTTGAGGACTAATGATCTTGTCTCTTCACTTTACCTGCCTTAAGAAATAGATACAGTTTAATAGATGAAGAAATGTGTAACTTGAAGCATTTGGATAAAAGAAACCCCTACCTAAATATTTGGAGAAAAATTAGAACTGGAATATACCTGGATTTATGGCCTCTTCAGTTAATTGTTAAATAAATTACATATTTTTTTTGTTGCAGAGATTTTAGTAGGGCTTAAAGATAGTAAATACAAGTGGATTCGTTTTCTGAAGCTTAAGTGCCCATGAGCTGAAGCTATGAGACAGCTGTCCTGTTAAGGTTGAAATATAAATATGTACGAGCTAGAGAGTGACCAGAGACTGATCAAACGCAGTTCTAACAGCCCGATTCAGCTGTTATTGTAACATGGATCAAATAAGGCCTGCAGGAGGTCTGTAGTGATGTAGCAGCAGGCACTCTTTGAGTTTGAATGGTATATGGTCAAAGTAATGGTAATGCATTTCTTAGACTAAAATCATACTGGAGTTTGCAATTGCCACGACAACTATACATTCACATCTTGGTTCTCTTTATCAGACTGTTTGTCTTCTCCAAAAGTGTAATTTATAAAAAGCAACTCAAAACTTCAAACGAAATTTAAGATTCCCAAGTGTCATGTTGCTTTTTCCTGCTGCCCTAAATGATACATTTTTTTCAGTGTAGACTTAAAAGTTACAGTTGTGCTTCCATTTTTCTTCTGTGATAATATAGGAAGTTGATTTTTCTCAGGTGTAAAAGTCAGTTTTAGTGGGAATTAAATTTTTTATTTGGGTTGTCAGGTGTTTTAAGATCTAGGCTAATCAGGCTTTCCTATTTTTATTTGACTGAAAAGATTTAACTATATAATATATTTCTTTTAGACACATTTTAAGGAAAATAAAAGTCGAATGAAATGAACAATTTTTTTTTAGTCTTAATTAAGATCCTTTTAAAGTATAGTATAATGTAACAGAGAATATAATTTTATAGTATCTTCTATTTTAATTTGCTGGCAAGATAAATTATCTTGGGAGAGGGAAACTTAGTTAAGTCTTATAAAAGCAATTTCATGGTACATTACAAAGACTCGAGAAAGCCACTGTGGATATGTAATTTTAATGGGCTCTCCTGAAAAAATGAGTAGAAATTACAGGTGTTAATAAAAGGGCTCCTTCTGTTGTACCCTTTTTATTACACCTGTATCTTTATTAATGTAGTTGATTACCAATCCAGTAACCTGCTTCCTTCTTTTATCTTTTCTTAAGCAAATTTTATATACTAATAGAAAGAACCTGTGAACATGTGCTTTAGTTTTGGTTATCCACCATTTACTGATACATATGCTCATGTTTGCCTTTCTATTTTCACTCTTTGTAAAGGAATTAGCATGTACCACATCCTAAATTTATCTCTTGTTTGAGGTTGTTTTCCGGGTTTGTATATTTTTATTTTTTATTTCCCAATTTTTATGCCTTGCATTGATTCAGTCTTGAGGTGGTTTATCCTTTTTATTGTGATTTTACTTATAATTTCTTTTTTCATAACCCTGTTGGAATTTGCCTACACCAAAGACTTTTCTTGGCATATCTACTGCATTCAGTAACTGCATTCACAATTCCAAACTACCGTTCAGTGTCTTTTTTTAAAAAGTATAAATTTTCGACTCTTATTTTCTTAACAAACTTTGTGTTTAAAAAGTATGAAAAAATCCATACTCGCAGATGGTAGTAAGTATCCATATGTACTTCTATTTGACTGAACCACAGCAGGAAGTTTTCATATTCTCCTCCTGCCCCCACACTACTTGTTGCATTTAGTACTTTAATTTCCTTTAGAGAGAAACATTTTAAAGTGTAAGTATCATTTTTACTTCTTCAAACTAACTGTATTGGGTTTTGCCAGCCATCTGTGAAGATAAGGGAATAGACTTGGCATGTGTTGCAATCTTAGCTGAAAAATGTAATTTTCCTATCACTTCCAATACATTTTTTTCCCCTCATCATCTGCAGAATAAATGTTCTTATTAAAATTTAAGAACATAGTTACTCACCAGATCAAACAGCTAAGGAATATTTTCCCTTGGATAGTAAGTGGGCTTTTTTCTTCTTGTGATATCAGAAGTGCAGCACTAGTACTGTCCTAGAGGGGTGAAAAATAAAATGAAAGCCTAAAATGTTGATACAGAAATGTCTAACTGCTGGAATTTCACAGACACTGAGCAAACAGTTGTCACAGGGCAGTCGGTGGTGCTCTCCCCGATGATAAACATGCTAGAAATATGGATTGTTATGTGTTTATTTTGAATTGAATTGTATCTGAGTAACAGTTTTGAAAATCAGTTTGTTCACTTATTTCCCCCACAAATCATTGTGTTTGTAGCAACTTAGTTTTGCTGAACCCTAGCAAATAACTTGTGCTTCTGCAGAGTGATTAGGATGCTGCACCCCAGCATGTCTCTGCATGCAGTTTCCCTTCTTACTCTGGTTTCTCAGGAGATTTGTATGCAAGTGCCTTTGAATAGCCTGTATTGCCTCATGTCACTTTTCCTGATGGTTTTGGGGGAAGTGATGAGCAAATGTAGGCTTTCACCATTTTTGCCTCACATTATGTTATGCATTTGAATAAGATAAAGGAAATTTTTTCCATCATTTGACAATATCATGATTTGGAAGACAAAGTTTAAATTGGGTCCTAAAAATTTGCAGTGGATCCTTAATAAGTATAGATTTTTTTTTTCAACAAATTTGCTCTGACACATTTAGTACTAGTATCACAAATACTGTGTGTTCTATTACTTTTTCACCCTTCGAACCTTGAGTTTAGTTATGTAAATCCGGAAAGTTGGTAATCTTTCCTGGATGTGCTTTTGTTTTAAAGCACATGTTCTCTTCCTAGCTAACACTCTCCTGTGGATGTGTTACTTTTACCTTCATTTTAGATTTCAGGAGAGTGAAAAACAGGATGGTATCTAGTAAATATGTATCACATTATAGAAATTGTGCTTGTTTCTGGAAATTGACAGTGCAGTTTAAGTTGTAATTCTCAGGCAGATGAAATGCCTTTTGATTTGTTTATGTTGTTATGGGTACATTTCTGAGAGCTCAAAATGCCAGTTATCATTCCAGTAGTGATTTGGGATACAGGGAGAGCAGGAGAATCCCTTGAAGCAAAACTGCTTGAAGAATTACAATGCGGATTTCCATAATTTCATTTTCTATACATTGAGCAGACAGAATTATTTTTAGCTCTTTAATTTTAATATGTTCCTACAGCAAATGTTTGCATTCTTGAATTGTCACTACTGCTTGAGCATCAGTATGTTGGAGAAGGGTAGAAGGAGGAAATGTTGAATAACAGACATCTGTATATTGTAGCGTAAGATATCTTTGTCTTGCTTCTCAAACCATATGATTATTGAAACTTTATCAGCATAATATTTCTACTTAAGACTTTTTTTTTTCCTTAGTTTTATTCTTTATTTGCTGCACAAAAAGACCTGGCAGTTGCTCTAAAATTCTAAATGACTTTTATAGTTTTTATAGTCTCTTAGCAACTTTGTACCAACTTTGTAGCAACTTTGTGGTTTAACCCCAGCCAGCTGTCAAGCACCACACAGCCACTCACTCACTCCCCCACCAGCAGGATGGGGGAGAGAATTGGAAGAGTAGAAGCTGGAAAACTCATGGGTTGAGATAAAGACAGTTTAATAGGGAAAGCAAAAGCTGCACACAAAAGCAAAGCAAGGAATTAATGCACCATTTCCCATGGGCAGGCAGGTATTCAGCCATCTCCAGGAGAGCAGGGTCCCATCATACGTGGTGGTTGCTCAGGAAGACAAACACCATCACTCCAAACATCCTCTCTTTCCTCCTTCTTCTCCCCACTGTATATACTGAGCATGATGCCATATGGTCTGGAATATCCCTTTGGTCACTTGGGGTCACCTGTCCCATCTGTGTCTCCTCCCAGCCTCCCATGCACCTCCAGCCTCCTCCCCAGCGTGGCAGCATGGAATGGCCTTGGCTCTGTGTAAGCCCTGCTCAAGCAATAACAGCATCTCTATATGATCAACTTTGTGTTCAGCACAAATCCAAAACACAGCCCCATACCAGGCACTGTGAAGAATATTAACTCTGTCCCAGCCCAAACCAGCACAACGTGATAGAACTCTTGCTCACCAGCTGTTCAGGTTAAAGTGCAAACCAGAATATTTCTGTGGCTCACTTCTATGTAAACAACAATCTCTCTAACAGATTCCACCTTGATGGCCAAGCTAGTGTCTGTTGTTTTGCAAGAACAAATATTCCCTAGGATTAAAGTGCTTAGTTCTTTTCTGAATATTTATTTAATAGTGTTTCTTTTGTATAAGAAAATGAAATAGATATAACATGCGAACAGATATGAAACCATTTTATATGAAGTCACATAAAAAATGTTAACCATGTCTGTTGCCTTTTGCAATGAAATGAAATAATGCATACTACTAAAAATAAGTATTCTCATTCTGGTTTGGGTATTGCGTAACTTCTGCAGAGGAGCAAGGGTTGTTTTGTGTGTGTGTGTGTGTTCATGCTAATCATGGTTCTTTAAAAGCTGGGAGTAAAAATTTTTCCCTTTCTCACCCCAGAGGAAATCTGCAACCCTAAAACATTCTTTAGGGTGTATGATTTAAAATATTGTCTCAAAATTACACCCTGTAGGGCAAGTCCTGCTTCAGTTTTTTAATCTGTTGTTAGAGAATGTGCCTTTACAGTTCCCTGACTCTGACAGGTACTTAAGTGTGTCTCATGCTGACTGTTTACACCTCACTGTTCTCCTGCTGCTCAAGCTGCTATGCACAGATTACATCATTAATAATTTGAAAATCTTCATAGTAGGGGCATCTAGAACTAAATACAGTAGAATCCTGTTTTCTAAGAGTCATCTTGGATCATTTAGTCATTTATGTATAACCATTGGATGAAATAGGAGGGATGAGGACAAGGGCATTTACAGTAGTATTAATCTACATGTTTAAACTTTTCAATGTATTGCAAAATTCATGCCAAAGGTATTGTCCAAAGATATTGCTGTGTTTTAGAAATAAACAACAGAATGTTCCTGGTCTGAAGATACTGTGAATAAAAAAAGAGCACTTACATTGCTGTATTTTGATGTTGTAACGAGCATTTTAGTCATCTGCACAAGACCTGGCAAAGTTTGCTATGGTGCTCTTCAGCATCTAGGGATTGTTAAGTACATGTAGGAGGTAATTGCGCTACCTTTTTTGACCATTTCAAATTCTTAGAAACATCTGTTTACTCTTGAAGCTAGCCAGTTATTTTCATTGAATACTCTTTTGTGTTGTAGATTGTTCAGAAGAATTAAAGGAGTTTTCTTGATACCTATCATGTGGACTACTGAAAAATACCAATAAGTTTGTAATTTTCTTTATTCTGGATACTTCTCTTATTTAGGTGTATTCTTTAGTTCAGGGAGCATCTGGATGATGCTCTTAGTCACATGGTTTGCTTTTAGGTAGTCACACAAGAAGCAGGGAGTTGAACTTGGTGATCTTTACAGTAACATTAAATGATACTGATAAGGTTAACCTTATTGTGTAGATCAGTATACACACACTTGCTCTCCAAGGTGCCCTGTCATTGTTCAGGGACCGTTTGCAGAAATAAATGTGTTCTGGTGATGGAGCAGAACCAATGCTTGCAATAATTTCTCACGCTCTTTTCTCAGACACGTTCATGCAAAAGTGCTGTGTCTCTTTTTTTTCCAGAGTTGCAATAGTTTCCAAGTCTTTTGAAGGAAAAACTGATCGAACAGAAGACTGGTATGGAACACAGTACAAGCAAGAAGCAATTTCTGACGAAGTTATTAAGGCATGTTAAAACTTCAATACATTCTAATACCTACAAATGAAACTCAGTGGCAAATTCTTTGTCTAATTTTTCATTTAGTTGAGAGAAGTTAAATCTGCTGCTCTACATAGCATGACAGTCATGCAATGAGTGTGTTTAATGTTATGAGAAGTAAGGATCTTATGTTAGGCTTTAGTTTTCAAATATTTATTGCATAGAATAGAAGTATTTTAATGGTTTTAAACTATGTTAAGTACAGGCAATATTAAAATAGTTTTGCTATAACAGATACATGATATGCAGTGGCTACTTAAAAATGTAAACATTAACTTTTAAAAATGTAATAGTATCTATTATATGTTAATGAACTAATCTGTACTTAAGAATCTTTTCACAAGTTATATTTAATTGTGTTTTTAGAATTCATTTCTGCAACATAGAAAACAAGTATGTATTGCCAGTTAAATGAGAGTCTAAAAATGAAAACTCCAATAAAGGAGGTGGGCAAATCCTTTTTGAAACTTGTTATTGTTCTAATCTTTTAAGAAGAGATGGCTGTAGAATATACCTTCAAGCTGAATTGAACCTTTGAAGTGTGGAACACATTTTTAAATCTTTCATTTCAGCATAAGGTAAATAAGTACATATCCATTACTTAAGCAGAAATTGCACTTAGCCTTTTTTGTTCCTCCTTTTTATCTAGAAATGGCAAAATGCTGACCTGAATGGGAAATTCAAGCTTCCAATGAAGAATGAGTTCATTCCTACAAACTTTGAGATTTTGCCATTGGAAAAAGATGCGACACAGTACCCGGCCCTTGTCAAGGTAAACTGTCTCTAATTGACCTGTTTGCTACCTAACCTTCTGGGAAGCTGAATTTAATTCCTCTGTGTTTTTAAGAGACAGATCATGTCATATTCCAAAATACAATAAGCAAAAAAGTAAAAAACTTCAAGATATTGCTGGAAAGACAGTAGAAAGTTCATTCTTGCTGAACTTTGCATTATGACAATTTGGATTCCTGTGTAAATGAATCTGCAAATATCTTCGAAACTCTCTGCCCTTCTGAAAGTATGTTAATAACTAATAGAAACAGTAATAAGGCTGTTTATTCAGAGGGGTGACTGCCACTCTTAAATTTTTTTTGAGCAGTATTGAGTAAGTCAAGGCTATTCTTTTGTAACTGTGGAAAAAGTGTGTGATGTCTTGGAAAAAAAAGATTCCCCAGTCCCCTAGAGGCATCATTTCATGATTCTAAAATATTTAGAAAATCTCAGTTTTTCTGAGTACATAAAATTTAGAAAAAATTACTTCTTACTACTGTAAAGTGTAGTTGTCTTCACTAAAGCTCGTCCCTGTTCTAAGCTTAGTTGGGCTATAAATCGGAAAAGACTTCTGCAATTGGATGTTGTACTTCAGCTTGAATACTCAATTCAGGAACACATCTTCCACACTAGATGAATAAAAGTCTATTCTAGTGCAAAGATAGCCTTCAGGAAAACATATTTGTTCTGCATGGGGTGTTCTAAGTGTAAACTTGAAGCAATATTATTAATAGAGAAAGACTTTGAGCATGTGTTGATGTTCATCCTGAACAAGAACCCTAAACCTCAGCAGGGATACATACTACAGCTCTGTTAAGTAACACTAATTGGTGTGCTACAGAAACTTGATGGTCCTTCAGTGTCTCTGTAGCAGTTTGGTAGTTGATCCACACAAAAACTTCGCTTTAAGACGTAGTTGCTTTGGAAATGTATTTGCTTTTGTTTTTTTCTTTCCCTTTAAGATATATTTTCTGAGGGAAAATGGTTTTAATCTTACGCTCTTGATGAAATACACTTTATCTCTTCTGCCTGGTTCTATTTTGTGTTTTCTTTCCTCCAGCTGTATGTCTGTGCCATTTTCCTTTTGTAGGCTCTGGCATTTGTCTGACCCCACAGCAAAACATTGCAAGAACTAAATCAGCAAGGATGAGCTGTACAAAACCCCCAGTTTTTCTGCTGTTTTATATCCCTAAGTGAGCTTACTAAGAACTGGACTAGTGTTGTGGTGAAAGGGAAGGACAGGGACATAAGTGAAGGAACAGGATGGCCATTTTCATTGGCAGCATTCCTCTCTAGAAAAGTAGTTCCTGTTTTGATCCTAAGCTCATTCACTGTGCTGTGGCCATTTAACTGCTTGGTAAGGTGACGTGTCATAAGAAGAGAGTCTCAGTAAGGATAGATAGATGTATCCACAAATGTATATAGCAAAAGTAAGAATTTAAGAGGATAAAGCTAAGCTGAGATTTGAAGTGGTAAAGAGACTTTTTTAAAATAGTGCCATATATTGCACTTAAAAGTCAAGTGACTTAACAAAACTTTTTTTCTTAACACAGGACACTGCCATGAGCAAACTATGGTTCAAGCAAGATGACAAATTCTTTTTGCCAAAAGCTTGTCTCAACTTTGAATTTTTCAGGTATGTGCTGTTGAGTGTATGACATTAATTGCTCTCCAAAAGGTTGTTGTTTGTTGGGAATCTGCATTTCTGTGGCAAAAACTTTATTGCGTAAATTGACACCTTGAAACGTTTGTCCTTACTTTGAATGTGCAGCAAGGTATACATTGCAGGAAGTCTCATCTAGGTCATGCAGTAAGTGAGTAGCAAGCAGTTTGAGGTGCTCCATCTCTATTAATAGGAAAAGTTTATCTAAAAATACTCCTAAAACACATTTTCTTCAATGTTTTATTTGCTATACCTGAAATATGCGTGCCCATAGGAGCTACTGTGTGTTGCAATATGGTCTTTAAAAATGTGTGTATTTTGACATTAATTTCTAAATCACAACTATTTTAAGGTAAGTGCTTTTTTTAATGAAATGCTATTCTGATAACAATTTTAGGTTCAAATTCTAGTTTCGTTTGCATAATGCAAGCCGGTGTAAAAAGTGCTTAAAATGTTGGGATTTTACTTAACTGACATGCACAAATTTTTTTAATATTTGTTTTTATTTTGTTTGGGTTTTTTTTTTTTTTTGAAAGAGCATCATCATCTGTGTTATCAGTGAATGTGTGATTTTCACCCCAAGATGCATGCTAAAAAGCTGTAGTGTTAACTCGGGTCTTGAATTATTTTCATCACAGGATAATTACCTTTCTATTTTAAGTAAGCATGGCAGTGATGGACCTTCTTAATGTTCCTTTCAAGTAATATGTTTCTAACTTTTGAATTAAAAAAAAAATGCTGCTGTCTTTGGAGTGCAGGTTTTTCTATGCTGGACTACTGAAAGGTAAAAAAACCCTCAGGGACTCTCCTTTTGCCTAATTAAATGATTCAGTGATTGCTGGAAAAGTTATTATGGAGGCTCTCATAGATGCACTGTTGAGTCATTGTTTTGAAGGACCACTTGAAATTTTTCTTGCAGAATTTTAGATAGACGTTTTTTTCCAGAGTGTGTCATATCTTGGTACTGGTGTTAGTGAATTACCTGGGGAAAATGGGTTTCCCAGGAATTTCCTCTTTCTTTTTTGCTTTTTGAAACCACAGGGCAGATGTTACAACTGTTTCAACTTTGATGTGTCAGGAAATGGAGGATCAAAGTGGTAACTGCTCTTCTCTTACTCAGAGAGCAACAATTGCAATTCTTTTTGTTCACGCTTAGTGGCTTTCCCCTGCACTATGTTTGGCCAAAATCCTAAATAGGATTTTATCAGTGGACCCTAAGTTTATTATACAGTTGTGGTGGTTTTTTAAATCAACGTCAAATGAACTATGAGTAAGCCAGTATCTATATCAGTTTGTGAAGGATTAAAAGATAATAATTGATTTTTTTTGTGGAGCACACAGAAGTGTACAAGTATGTGCATGTGCACACAATATCATAGAATCATTTGGGTTGGACGGAACCTTAAAAGATCATCTAGTCCAACTCTCTTGCACTGAGCAGGGGCATCTTCAGTTGGATCAATGGTTGGATCAATTCTGAGATTTGTAATTTGGTGTCAGTGAGCCCTTTTAACCAGGAGTATTTGAGCTTTAATGGCCAACGTAATGGAATGATTTGCCTCTTTCCTCCTAGGAATGGTTACAGGTGCAAAGTTGACTTTTTCATAGGGCTGGGAGTGAGGGTTCTTTCCTTTTCTTTAAAAATAATTTGGTATTTGTATGTGAGGAGATTTTGACAATATTGGGTATGTAGTCTCCAAAAGAAGTTGTAAGCAGATTTGTCAAGTTTTGATACTTAAAAAATATTCTTGGTGAATCTCTCTTCTTGGTCATGCTGATGGTCATTGAAAGTAATGGTGAAATGTATAGTGTTTATTCATGAGACTCAGTGACATCACCTATATCTCTTGTGGCCAAGTGAACTGGTGAATAAAGCCATCTTAATGACATGGGTTTTCATAAAAAGTTTTATGAACTCAATTCTAGATCAGAATATGAAGGCTGTGCTACCCTGTAGCAGATGACAAGAATTTGTTCATCCTACAGAATGCTTCGGTAAGGTATAGGAAAAAGTAGGATTTCTTTGGCCTGCAGCCCTGAACATCGTGAATCATAGAAGGAATTCCTGACCCAGATGTTATAGCAGCAATTGCTGCGTAGATGAATTAATAGGAAGTTGATGATGGTGATTTCTCCCTCAAATACACAAATCCCGTAGGAACAATGAGTATATGAATCTCTTGAAATCATGTTGTTCCAAAACTGAAAATCCTGACAAGGATCCTTGTCTTAAAGAAACACCACAGTAAAAACATCTGACATGGGACTTCTCAACCAGCCTAAAAGATGATGATAAGTTGTTGCTTTTGTATGAATTGCAACTTAAGAACTCAACAAGTATCCATTTTTAAAAGGAAGCAAAATAACCATGGAATGTGCTGATATTTTGAAAATTCTCTAGAGGTAGTTTCAAAACAACACTGCAGTCTTGATTCCAGCTATTCAGTTACAGCTCTGTTTGAAAGGGGAAAAGTCTAGACTTCATGATTTTCAAATACACTATCAATGATTGAGTTGTTCTGCTTGAGTCTAGTTAAAAAAAAAAGGCAAACTAGAATAGTAGGCAACTCCAAGAACAGTGTTGTAAGAATTTTTATCTTTTGTTATTTTTTACTTGAGGGTTAATGATTTGGTAGTCATGATTATTTTGAAAACTCCCTGTTGGCCTTTACCAGCTAAATGAGCATAGAGTATTTATAACTGATACAGACATAGTAATCATGCTAACTGTTTAAGTCTCTATTGTAGTATTAATATGGAAAAAACCAGGAGTTGGGGGGAAGGCTTATGGTAATATAGGATTGACCTATGCCTTGCTTTGAATTTTGTCTTAATTAAAAAATTTGATAGTAATTGGATTTGCATCATTGGGCATATTGAAATTACTCCATTTTGGGAAATTCTCAGTGTAGGGAGAAATGCAAATAGCAGCCCTTTTGGTTTTTCTACTGAGCTGTTTGTTTAATCTGGGCTAAAATTTCAGACTCTAGCAGGCTCTGCTTCTCTACTAGCTTCTTAAAATTATTTTTATGTTTTAAATTTCTTTCTCTGCTTCCTTTCTTTAATCTTGAAAGGAGGGAGAAGTCAAGGCCTTACTAAAAAAATAGGAACCTACCTTTGCCCTGTATTTTAAAGTTACCAGCTTGTGTATTGTGGTCGTGTGATCTTTGTTTTACTACATTAATGCTTGTATACACTGTGAAATACCATTCTATATAGGTGTAAACATATGTGATGGCATGTCTCTGAATATGACCATTAGTGACTGCTTAGAGAAAATAAATGCAAATTGTGTGGGTTTCAGTTATAAGCCACATCCTGACAGTACATTGTTTCAGATACTGCAGATTATTTCTGTAAAATTGATAATAAATTTACATGCACTCCAGAAGCTTTGGAAATAAGTACTCAATCATAGTACAAATAACTTGACTTTGCAAATCTTTAAAACGCACAGGGCTTTAACATTTAGCACAGTTGAAACTTGGCTAGAATCTTTGAGTTGCTTTTCTCTTTTCAGAAATTTGTGACAATATTGTATGTGATCAGATGCTTCTCATGCAACAGTAAGTCCTGTATAGTTGTTGCCATTGAAAAGATAACACAAAAAAATTATGGTGCTATAACAATGGTTATGCCAAACTTATTTCCAGAGCTGAACTTGGCGTGTATTACATATTTTCGTACCGCAAATTGCTGATCTCTTAATTTTTGTAATAGAAACTATTTTCTGATAGGGTATGAGTATTAATTAAATTAATGTTCAGTATGTGGGCTTTCATATCAGTCTGTTAAATTATGTTGCCGTATTTAGTTTATTTTACTCCTGGTGAATTCTGACTGTGCAGCCAATAATATGTCTTGATTTATGAGCACAAATAGAATATCTCTGGAGTCCTCAATATACTTAGGCATTCCTCAAACCATAAGCAAGCTAAGTAACTATTTTCAGGTATGTTCATATTTGGCTTCAAAATAGGAATCCTTCATAATGGGATCCATCAGCATAAAATCACAGAAAATATTGTTTCCTTCAGATCAAACTTAAAGGCCAAAAGAAACAGAGAAATAATTTTAAACTGCATATTTTACTTTCAACATTTTCTTCCAGCCCATTTGCTTACGTGGATCCCTTGCATTGTAACATGGCCTATTTGTACCTTGAACTACTCAAAGACTCCCTCAACGAGTATGCATATGCAGCAGAACTAGCTGGCTTGAACTATGATCTCCAAAATACCATCTATGGGATGTATGTAAGTACCCAAATCAAGAAAAAGCTTAGAGCCTTGAAACTACTTCCACTCATCAACATTTTTATATTGATTTGATGGAAGGACTTTTAAAAAAAAAATAAAAGGCTGTTAGTCCTTTTGATCTTGGTTGTTAACCATTCTTTCTTTGATTTGAATTTTAAGTTGAATTTTTGTTCAAAGTCTTCAACAGTCTTTCAGTTCATATTAAGCAAATTTTTTCTTTATTTTTGTATCATTCATGACATTAATTAGTTGTGAGATTTCTTCCTCCATTTAAAAGTAAAAAAGCAACCCTAATCCAAGCTTACATATTTATTTAAGTTTGTCAGATATCTACTAAAAACCTTCTGACTCATGGGGTAAAAGCCCCCCCTTTCCATGCTATTAAATAAATGGTGTACATCAGCTTTCCTGTTCAAGAACTATTGATCATGAGGCTGCATATACATACTCTTCAGTCATATTTCTTCATCCATTACTTTGTCACTGCTTGAGGTATCAAAGCATTTCTTTTGTTTTTCTTTTTGTTAGTCGCTACATTTATGCTGATCCTCTCCATTGCAACATGACATACCTGTTTATCAGGTTATTGAAGGATGATTTAAAAGAGTATACATATGCAGCACGCCTCTCAGGTTTGATCTATGGCATTGCATCAGGAATGAATGCAATACTTGTAAGTAAGAAAAAAACGCAGGAGGAAATGAAACAGCTTGGGAGTTGTTGAGCTTGGAGAAAACATTTGACTTCTGCATTTCTAAATGAGATGGTTAATGTTTTTTTCCTTGCATATATCTCATGAATTAAAGGCAACGCAAAACTGTATTTTGTACTGAGTGACCTGTTAAAGATTGCAGTGTCTTGTGAACATGTGTGCAGTGCAATTGGTTGCGGTCTGGTTCACATTTTTACTTGCTTGCATGGTAATCTGGAAAGTACTGTTGCTAGTTTTTGTGTAAAAAGATTAAGTTTTCTGTTGAATGAATCTCAGCCTTACAGATTTTGTTATAATTCTCTAATTCTGCTGTAGTGAGCTGTGGAAATGGATTGTGCATGTGTTCATTAGAATGCAATGCTGGATATTTATGGCTTTTCGTTAGTGTTTGTTTTTATTTTGTCTTTTATAATCTGATTTAAAGTGCTGAGAATACTTGATAAATACTGGTATTATGGTAAATGGTTATTTCTTACTCATTTTCTCCTAAGATATTTATGATGGGAGATTATAGTAGTCTGTCTCGAAGTTCTATTAAAAACTTTTTTTAACCGTCATTATAGACCAGAATGTGTTTCAAAATTTCCTGTGGAAGTATCATTTTCCAGAGCATCTTAGTAAAAGGAAATACTGTATGTGGTCTTTACACTTTTGATGTGAGAGAGTGCTGCAATTCCTTTTTTTATCCAACACAAATCTCATTTCCTTGTAGTATTCACTTGCCTTACTGCAAACATGGTTATCCAAGTTTAAAACTTGCTGATGTTTCTGTGGTCAAGGTTAATTCCTCTAAAAAAAAAAGTGTGTGTAATTTTCTTTAGTCACAGTTTAAAAGTTTAGAGTTATTTTAAATATTATCTGAAGACTTGTAATCTTCTGGATTGTGAGAAGTTTGGTCATTAATAAGTGTAACTGTACAATGTTAATGCATTAAGCAAGGGCAGATGGTACACTGAAAACAGTCACCCCATAGTGATGGTTGAACACTTTGGGTTCCTATGCTAATTGAGGATACCAGCCTTTGTCATATATCCATTTATGATTGCTTTTCTTCAAATTCATGGTTCAACTATGTTTCAGCAACCATAGAAGAAAAAATTCTCCCTGTTCTAAAGTTCAATTTTGCTCTTAGTAATTAAACTGCACAAATCCAAATTCCTGCTTTGAGATACCAAATTTTGACATTTTCCCCACCAAAATGAAGTTTATTTCATGTATACTATCAGAGAAAACAAAGGTATGATCAGATCAATATCTCATTATGTTTGTAGACAAACTACCTTGGTATTTCACCCCAGCACCATCCTGGTTATAAATCGTGCTGCTGTTCATAGCACCCCTTTTCTTGTAGTGCTGCTTACTTCCACTGACGTAAAATATTTTTTTCATCAACATAAACATGAAAAAAGGTTTAAAGTAAATTGGAAAGAATATTTTAGAAAGTTGTGAATCTTGACTTCATTACTAAAGTGAGAAATCTCAAGTCAAACCATGTCAGTACTCCAGATGTATGGTATACTGAGTAGACTCAATATTGGAATCATTAAAAATTTAGTACAATTTACTTAAATCAACATGAAATTACAATAATTCATTTATAACTCCCAAGCAAATGTGCAGTATTATCTTCATCGGTTAGTTACCTTTTGATGAGTAAAGGGACTTAATTTAAGAATGAGTTAATGTTCAATAATGGTGAATTTAGAGTAAGTATTGAAGAGTGTATTGCTCATTGAATTATACAAGACTTGGTAATTGTTTTATTCTTTTATCTTCCACATTTAAAGCAAATTATGCACTTTTTCCGTAGCTCTCTGTAAAAGGTTATAATGACAAGCAACATATCTTGCTCAAGAAGATCATTGAGAAAATGGCTACTTTTGAGATTGATGAAAAACGATTTGAAATTATCAAGGAAGCGGTAAGCTGCATGAGAAATCTGAATTTTGGAGTAATTTAAGATTGAGTGCATTGACTTGATACGAAATCTGAGGGCTGACTATCCATGGAAATAGAGTGATATTCTGCCTTAGTGGGACTTCAGAAGCTTTTTTCTCCCGTCTTTTTTTGTGGCCGTGAGTTCCTTAGAGTGTTTATATTACATTCTTTCGTTGAAAATAACTGGCCCTGTAATCTTCCCTCAGTCAGTCTTCCTTATGAAGTATCAAGGGATTGCAGCTTGCTTTGATAGGAGTAGAAATCTAAGCTGGGGTGGAAAGGGCAGAAATCTTTTATATTGTGTTTTACAAATTGGAATGTCTTCAGTGAGACCTAGCCATAAAAGAAGGGGGAAATGCATGAAAGGCGAAAGGACGCAATGAAAAATTTGCAACGTTTCTTCTCTCCAGATGTGTCTTGGCTCCTGGGCCAAGATCCTTCGGTGCAGAAGTAACCATCTGGTTAATACATGCTGACTTCTAGAACTCACATCAGCTGGGGAGAATGCAATTTTCTTCCCTCCTGTGTACACCAAAGAGATAAAGGAGATACCAGCTCGTGGCTTCTGTTTGGAACAGACAGAAGGATACCTCCTCAGCAACTTCAGGCTCACTGTTTGTCACTCATGTGGCCTGAAATTAATTACTTTTGTCCTACACTGGAAGTGCTTCCAAATTGCTGAAACCGTTAGTTTGCACTTCCCAGTTCCTCTGGTGGAGGAAAAAAGTTTTTCTTATTTTGTAAAGGTGCAGCTGGACCAGAAAAGAGTATTTTTGGAGAAGCTCACTAATTGTTCTCTCATACCTCCTTTATCCATGCAAGGAATTTTCCAGATGCTCCTGTTATTGTCTAACCAAGTCAGCTGAGGAAAGCAACTGAGAGAAAAATACATTTTCTATTAGCAGTATTCCTTCACCCCTGGTCAGTCATCATAGAACATGTATTTCCTGTGTAGAACAACTTCATCTAGATACTTGTTTAGGTCTAACTGCAGTAATTTACTTGGCAGTTGTTGATTTTATGGAAAAGTTTGATTTCATGCTCGTTTCAACTATCTTAGTGGCTGCTGCTTAACCCAAACAAGCAATGTTCTCAGTATCTGAAATGTATTTTTTTGATGGTACCCAAAGCAGAGATTTCAATTTTAATATTTTATGTTTAGAACTCTATTTCTAAATTTATAATTTGAGCTTAATGATTTTCTTTTAGTACATGAGGTCACTTAACAACTTCAGGGCTGAACAGCCTCACCAGCATGCAATGTATTATCTCCGACTCCTGATGACAGAAGTTGCTTGGACCAAAGATGAATTAAAAGAAGCTCTAGATGGTAATGTTCTATCACTTTTAAACTTTTTTTGCGGAAAATGTCTTACTAAACTAATGCAGGTACCTGTTCACCCATTTTGAGCTCTGCTCACTGTTCAAGTGAAGCCCCTGCAGTGCCAGACCTGACCTGATGCTGATCTTGCTGCACTTGTCCTCCAGTTTCAACAAAGTGTAGTAGTTCAGGCCTAAAGGCCTCAAATGACAAAATTTGCAGGTAAAAGTTCAGGCAAAACTGGAGCAGCTTTGTGGGTATGAGCCTGGGTTGTCAAATCCAATGCTCAGTCAACATTGATAAGATCATTTGGCTCTAGTTGACATCTTGCAGATACATTGGAGTGTGTCTGCACTGGACTTCGCAGTGTGCAAACTATTTTGCTTTTTCATTATCATGAAACATAACTCATGTTCCAGTAGCGAATAAAATAAAAATATGAAATTTCTGTAGATAATAAGAATAATAAAGAAAATTGTGGATCTTAACAAAGAGCAGGCACCCCAATATATTTGAATGAAGAAGAAATTTCAAATTAAGAGATTTAATTGATTTTAAAGGCCAGGTGGAGTGAGGCTCTGAGCAACCGGTTCTAGTGGAAGATGTCCCTGCCCCTGGCAGGGGGCTTGGAGCTCAATGATCTTTAAAGTCCCTGTGATTGTCGTAATAGCTGAAGAACTTTACCTGTATTTTACTGTGTTGTAACAAAAGGCAAAAAGATCTTGTCATATCTTCTTGGAATATACAGAGACGTTCTTTTCAAGAAGAATATCTGGCTTTTGTATTTATTTGAGGAGATGGATTCAGAATACATATTCATATGCCCTACCCATTCAACCATCCCTCCTCTTCTATTCCATTGATTCTGTATGTTAAAATATACTTTGCATTATATACGAAACCTGCTTTGCGAGGACAGGTTACCACAGAATATGTGTGTATGTGTTGTGCATGTGTGTATGCTGGGATATATTGCAAAAATGTTTTCCTGGTGTATTGTTTGTTGCAAAGATACTATCAAAACACTATATTTGAGTTGAGGATCTTTTTTTAGTCTGGAGGTAAATGCACAGTGTGTTGCTTCAGTGTTACAAACTACATGCTGCTTGTTTACTTAATAACTAAGGCTTTTCCTTGGCACACCATCTGAATGATTGCCACTCTTTTCTCTGGAGAAGTGAATGTTTGTTCAGCATGATTAGAAAGAAGGCTTTTGTTTTTCTTTTTTTTTGGAATCTGGGTCAGACAGCATGTGAATTCTAAGTGAAATAAACTGTATGATAAGTGCTGCTGTTTAGACCTGGAAACATTCCAGTGTTGCATTTTTAAGGAGAGATTCGCTTTTTTGTGGTAATGGGTTTCTCCTCATCTAAGAAATGCACTGTATCTAGTTATGACTTAGGTACTTGTTAATTTAAAATACATGTGAGTGATTTAACTGTGAAAATATCTATTCTAGATGTCACCCTTCCCCGTCTCAAAGCCTTTATAGCACAACTGTTGTCAAGGTTACACATCGAAGCTCTTCTCCATGGCAATATAACAAAACAGGTTGGTGCGATACTTTCTTTAATAAAACAATTTTTATTTAAAAGCAGCATAAAAAATGGAAGACTAATTTAATCTTCTCAGATCTTAAAAGAAGTTTTGCCAAATGTGATTTCATAATTTAACTTTGTACTTTTTTTTATCTTTATGGAAGTATCAGAGTGTCATTTTTTCCACTTTAGATTTATTAGGCTAAGTGTTGCCCTTATATTGCTCTTGGAAGATCTAAGTATTTGAAAGTCTATCTTGCTTGTCATTACTGTGATCAAGCTGCAAAAGGAATGATGTGCTGCAGATCCCGCTTTTTTCCATTTAAAATTTTCAAACTAACTAGCAAAGATTTAAGAATCCAGTATCCTTCCAAATCAAGTACTTCACACATAACTAAACAGGAATGGTGGGCATAAAAAACCCAAGTGTGTCATCTCTCAGTTTGGGGAGTAAAAGTCAGAAAATGTTTGTTTTGTCTTCCATTAAAATAGTAACAGTTTGTATTTGCATATGTCATAAACACTGCTAATGACTGCTGCATGTATGGAGAAGAAAGTTAACTAGTACGGAGGGGAAAATAAAATTATGGAGGAGCTAATAACATAGACAAAATTTTCTTTTTCAAATATGTCTCTAAAATAGTTTTAAGAAAATTTGTTATATTCTTCATGCAGAGAAATGTTAAGTATAGTCTGTTTTTCCTTCCTTATTTCGTACACATTTGTGTATGAAAGTCAGTTCCTTCTGAAATAGAACTGAATGACCAGATTTTTTAGATTTCAACGATCATGCAGTTCTATCAGAGAAAAGCATTCTTTAGTTGGCATAGTGGGTGACTGTTGAAGAGTCCTAAAGCTAGAGAACTGGCAAGGGTGTCCTGCTATACCCATACCTGTGCAGTGTTTAGAAATTGCCTGCAGACCTCCCTGAATAGATGTGTGTAGAAAAACTTCTGTGCCCTTCAGTACCAGTGATGTGATCATCACTGACAAAGCTCAGAAATTTCAGCCTGGATCTGAGAATTTTTTCCAACCAAAATTAAATAAAAATTTACACCTTTCAATAGTGAAAAAATTTTCAGTTAATCAGGACTTGAAAAATTAGACCTGTCCAGCTGCTTAAAATTCCCATTTCGTCTTTAATTAATTTCATTCTGATATTTGTTTCTTGACAGTTCTTTTTATTTATTTGCTGCAGATGAATAGTAAAGTAATCCTGTTCAGAACAGTCTTGTAAATATTTATGGTGACTTGATTGAAAGAATATGTAGTATTTTTCCTCTGACTTTTCAACTAATTTCCAAACTCTGATTTTTAGACCTCAGTCTTTTTGATACTGGGTGGGGATTTTGGAGGTGTTGGAGGGGCACGTGTTTATTACATTTTCAGACCTTTTGCATGTTTTTGATGAAATCACTTGTGTTGTGAGTTTGTGGTAAGGAAAACAGAGATTTTAGCTTTTGGCAAAAACTACTTTGTAGCAAGTTACTGTTAATTTCCAGTGTGCAGGGCTGCAAAAACACATAACCCTTAACAGGCAAGTTAAATACTTGAATAAAACCAATGTTTTTCCATTTTTTGTCATTATTTATGTTTTTTTTAAGTATTATTGTAATCCATCAAATAAAGGAAGGTATTTGATTAATGAGTCTTAACACCGCCATCAACAGAATACATCTTTGAACTTAACCATTGATTTGTTTTCCTGAAATTTCATCTACTGAGATGTCATTTGCTTTGCAAGTGTTCATTTTAGGTGTCTCATTTTCAAACTCATTTGAAAGATGAGCACATCAAAGTGGTGAAGGGAAAGGGAAAAAAAATAAGCCAGTTGAGCTTTTATTTCAGAAGCATTGAAGAGGAGTAAAAAGAGTTAAACTTACAGAAAACACAAAAAAACCTTTCCCCCCAAGCTGCCACTTTCTCTCGTTTGCTTAACTTCTGCTATATTTGTAATAAATTACAATACCCCTATTTTCTATTCCTGATTTTTTTTTTCTTTTCTCTCACAGCATCATCAATAATTGGAAAGTCTTACCCTGCTGTTAGGTACAGAATAACTAATGATCACTAAAATTCCTCTTATATTTTCTTTTCCAGTCTGCATTAGGAATTATGCAGATGGTTGAGGACACTCTTATTGAGCATGCTCATACAAAGCCACTCCTTCCCAGTCAGCTCGTGAGATACAGAGAAGTTCAACTTCCTGACAGTAAGTTAAATTATTCAATTGCAATTTTTTAATACACATTAAATTGAGATTTTCCTTGCTAATGACATTTTAAAATGCATATTACTCTGTTGCTAGGAGTGTGTTTTGAAATCAGACTTACTTCAGATTATTTTAAACTTAAAATTCAAAAATATAATTAGAGTGTGGTTTTGTTAATAAAATTACATACTAATACATGACCTTTCTGTCTTACTTGAAAATTGGTTTGATTTCATTTTTAATTTTTGTGTGTAAATTTGACTTCTTGGGAATTGGAAATAGATGATCTTTAAGGTCCCTTCCAATCCAAACCCTTCTGTGATTCAGTCCTAATTCACTCGTTAGGATCTATGGAAATAAGAGCCCTGTCCCACTCTCTGCTACACATATTATACACATTTGAATAAACACTTTTTTTTTTTTTTTTAGTATTAATCCACCATTCACTGAAGGACTGTTCTGAACAACTGTTGCTATGTTGGGGAAACTAAAAGCCTAAAAGCTCTTAGGCAACTTTTTTTTTCTACTAATACAAATTCTTTTGATGTTGTAGTGTTTGTATGATTTTACTTCTATGGTAAAAATAATACATATATATGTAAAAGAAAGGAAGTTCAAGGTATTGCTGGGAGTGATGACATATGTAGCTGTATAGCCAAAGCAGATTAGTCATAGCTGGTCATCTGTCTGTGGAAACTATCATAACATTCTTTACAAGAAGTTATTGGTATTAAATGTGGAATTATTTTTAATGTTCATAATAATTTGACAGATTGTCTTTGGAACCTGTTTACATAGTAGAATTTCACCCCAGCTCCAAAAATATTTGCTTGAGGAGAAGCAGCCAGTTTCAATTTTAGTTGCTGATACGCTCAAGCTGCGACATTTTAATGTGTTAAAGTAATACATTCTTTTCTTGTTTCATGAAAAGTGTGCTGTTAGTGGAAATTCTGCTTTACCAGTCCTAAACTGTTTATTACAATTCCATTCCACAAGTGATAGACCATTATCATTTTAATTGTGGACAATAGGAATGTACATTTTTACGAACTTAAATGTTTTGTCTTTTAGGAGGTTGGTTTGTGTATCAGCAGAGAAATGAAGTCCATAACAATTGTGGCATTGAAATCTATTACCAGACAGACATGCAGAGCACTTCTGAGAATATGTTTTTGGAGCTCTTCTGTCAGATTATCTCAGAACCATGCTTCAATACTCTGCGCACTAAGGAGCAGTTAGGTGAGTTGTGCCACAGGGGTTGTGTGTGTGTACAGACTTGGGTGCACTCACACACTCACCAGAGATGTGATGAGGTGCTCCTTCCCTGCGTACTGAATGCCATTTAAAGGGCACTTGGTAAATGTAAGTCATCTTAACTGCTGATGACTCAAAGAAATGTTACTGTGCAGAGTCTAAAAAGAGAACAAGCATGGATAGTTTTTAAGGTAAGTCTGAAATATCTGAAACCAACTGTGACTAAAAAAAGTTTGATCACCGTGGAGAAAACTTCATATTAGAACTTTTACCGAAAGGAGATTGAATCAGTTTCCTAAGTTTTCTAGATCTTAAAGAATCAGTAGTAGTTTGATCTTTTCTGCTTGTGATCCTACTGCTAGGTGCACTTGATGATTCATACAATCACAGAATCATTTAGACCTCTAAAATCAAGTTCAGCTGTTAAACTCTAGGCCCTATCCTAGGAATATGGGTATGGGTAATGGTGAGGTGCCATGTTGGTGGAGATGTAAATACTTTTCTGGCTTTTTAAGAACACAGCTGTTCACTGATAAGTACAGGGTAATTGTTCCAGTAAGACAGAAGACCGTTCCAGAGTAACAAGAAGTAACAAGGAGAGAGAGACACTGCATGGCAGTTTGCATGATTGAAATACTGGTGAGGAGGAGGAGAGGTTTTCCAAAGGTACGAAGTAGGCAAATGTCTTAGTGTGATCACTGAACTACCAGGGATGTCGGGCAAGATTAGACTTCTTGTGGGCAACGAGCAGAATCAGCCATAAAATATTCATCATAGGAGTTTTAACTATCTATGTATCTGCTGAAAATAGGATAGAATCCAGATTATTTAACAGATTTTTGAAATGTGCTGGTGACAGGTGTTGTAGAAAAGTTGGAAGTAGCAGGTTAAGAGTAGGGGGGGAAACAGTGAGGAAGAGCTGTGTGTGTTCAGCACGGCATAACTGCAGAGGAAAGACAGTAGAAGTACCAGCAAAATTCAATCAACTTCATGGAATTGTTAATAAGATCTCTTGAGAAAGCTTAGGGAAAAAGGAGTTAGCAGTTTGCTAAACAGCAGAAGTAGTGACAAGAATCCTTTCAATAAATGCTTTAGCAGTATGAGAAAGTGAAAGAGAAAAGTTGGCAATGGTGGAAAAAAATGAAAATGTTTTAGGATGGCTTGGTAAGTGTTCATTTAAAATGTCAACTGTGACTGAATGATTTCCAAAATAAATACTGGTGATCAAAGTCCAAGGCTGACCTTTGAACAGGAAAATTACAGATGAATTGGGTAAATTATATTTTAGAGTTCAGGTGTGATGAACTCTACATTCTATTTTAAGGAACAAAATTACGAAATCCCGGAATTAGAAGTCTTATAATGGTGATAGATGAGGTATTGGAAAAAAATAAACATGAATAAATGCTACATGTTTCCTTAAAAAAAGGAAAGATAAGAGGGGGAAATTACAGATTAGTCAGTTTAATTCTGATTTCTGGAAAATACTGAATAAATTATCAAACTAGTTCTAAATTCATAGAAGGTAACTGAGAGACTGTTACTGGAGTGCCTGGGTGAAAGTGCTTGCACATTTGGATGCGGGGCTTTGGAAAGTCATGACTGGAAAATAAAGAAGAGTTGATTTGAGAAAGGGTTGTTCTATTGTGATCCAATATTATTTGGTATTTTCATCAAAACTAGATGATAGAGGAGTGAGTATACTTACTAAATCTTCAGATAATACTAAGTTGAGAGAGGCTGCAAGTGTGTGGGAAGATAGAATTAGAATTTAAAATCAGTTTGACATTTTGGAAACACGACTTGAATGAAGATAAGATGCAGTTTGTTAGGAAGAGTTTGGCAGGAACAACCAATGGCACAGATACAAGCTAGGAAGCAACTGGATAGGTAACAGTTTTGTAGCAAACTCTACAGGGAACAGTGGATCAGAGGTAGGACATAAACCAGCAGTGTTGTCCTGATGTGTAAAATGCTGGGATATATATAAATGGAAGCTTTCAAGATGCACTCACAATAATACTCCTAAATTTTTCAGGTAAGAACTTGGAAATACTGTCCAGTTTTGATTTGAGCATCATAGAACTATGAGGAAGCTATAAAACAACATTTAAAAGAAATGTGACAGATTTGTTAGAGGAGAAGACTGAAGAAGGGATTAGTTTTTCAGATTAGCAAATGCTGCAACTAAAAGGAAGGGAATAATACATTCTTTTTATCTGATTGATGGGTAGTAGTTGTCTTACATTGTGGCAAGGAGAATTCAGATGTTATGAAAAAATACTACGTTTCTAGTGTTGAGCGTGATGAAGCACTAGAGTACAGTTTAATTTCCAGAAACCTAATCCTGATGACAGAATTGGTTTTGTTTTGTCTTAGTCTGCCTCATCTCCTCCTTGCCTGTCCCCTGAACTGATACTTACCTCATTGAAATTAGGATTTTTTAAAAAAACCCCACATATGTGGCATATTTTCAAAACATGCATTATTTTATTTATAATACAAAATTAAGGTAACATAACTTCCATTTTTGTCAAACATGCTGTATTCATCAAACTTAATGCTGCAACAAGGGATTTCTTTTGATTTGTGGCTGTTCTTGTTTTGCCAAGGTTACATTGTGTTTAGTGGTCCACGTCGGGCAAATGGCATACAAGGACTGCGATTTATTATCCAATCGGAAAAGCCCCCCCACTATTTAGAAAGCAGAGTCGAAGCGTTCTTGAAAACTATGGAGAAATGCATAGAAGATATGACAGAGGAGGCCTTCCAGAAGCATATCCAAGCTTTAGCAATTCGTCGTCTAGACAAACCAAAGAAGCTGTCTGCAGAATGTGCTAAATACTGGGGAGAAATCATTTCCCAGCAGTATAACTTTGACAGAGGTAAGACAAATGATAATTCCTTTGAAACTGTATGCTGTAGTTTGGCTACTCTTGTGACTGTTGAGTGTTATATACATTTGGGAACAACTTAAACTTTTACATAGCCTATACATAATTTAATATATACTTGACAGATGCATTCAAATACCCTCTGACATTCCTGACAGTACACACATTCTTAGGAGCTCTATTCCTCTTCCCACTCTGCAGTTCTTTTGAGGGAGTGATGGGAGAGGCAACAGCAGGTATCTTAACTAACGTGCAACCTGTATCTGCTTAGAATAGATTTGAAGAAAGATTAATTTTTTTGGGTTTTTAATTTACGATACTTTGAAGATTATAAGCTTGTAGAAGGCCAAATGAGATCCAACTTCTAGTGTTTTTACTGAAAATGGACTGACAGTTACCTACAATGCGATCCTACATAACATTTAAGTCATATTTTTCCTTTTCCATCATTGTTAATCCAGAAGACTGAAATACATTAGTAATGCAGTTTCTAACTAAAAAAAAGCCTCAGGTACAGTCAGCTTTTCCTCACATTTTCCTGTCTTGGCTCTTACTCACAACTGTAATTTTCTGTCTTCATGCATAATATCCATCCTCCATAAAACTCAACTCTGTATTCTGTGACTTCTCTTCTGCTTTACATGCACCACATGGGTTTTCCACAATAGCAAATACAGTTCTTTTTGCTTGACAATGACTCACTGAACTGTTTTAATAACGAAGAATTTTGACTTGTCATCTAGCTTGGTCTAGAGAGAATGAGAGCTACTGATAAGGTTTCATGCCTGAACATAAGGAGTGGTGTGGAAACTTATCCCCTCAAGTGTCTGGTTTTTTGTGTCTGATGAAATAGATTGATTTTTCTCTGCCTGAAGTGTTTCTGTTTTTACTATACTTGGATCAATATTATCTCTCTGGAATTCCTTACTGCTAACTGTAGCCATATATTTCATATCTAAATCCCACCAAAGTTATTATTTCCATTGACTTTCATGTCTTTAATTCCCCTCTACCCACTAGTGATTTTATGTAATTAATTATTATAATATGACTAGAATTGGCAAAATCAGAGATTCATATTCCAGCCTTAAGAAGTGGAAGGATTTTTTTTCCTTCACATTTTTACAGTTTTGGTTTTACTACTTTTAATGTTGTTTCCCAAATGTTATCTAATTTTCCAAACTGTATCATTGGCGTTTTTTATTTTCTTTCTATAGATCTTCATATTAATTGCAGCTTGCCTTACAGACTTGTTAGCTGCCTGTTTGTTCTCTTGCATGCATTTCTTCCTTGATCTTCCTGCTCACCCCAAGCAAGCGTGCCTACAACAAAAAACATTCTGCTTATGCAGCAGTGATATTAGATGATTAAGTCATGACAATATAATTTATATGAAGTAATGTAGCAGCTGAGACATGTTGGCCCGAGATCTCTTAAAGATGGTTGATTACTCCCTAACAGGTATGATGTAGGCACCATTCCTTACATTTATTTGACACTACATCCTGCCAAAGTACACCCTACCATCCTGTTTCCTAACTGTGAATAAAAGCCACCTGCATTAAAAATGTTTAACATTGATTTGAAGAGAATATACAAAAGTAGGCATATCTGTTAGGTACTGAATATCCTACAGTGCAATCAGTATTCCTCAAACATGCATTTTTTTAGTAAGTCCAATCAGACTTACTGAAGTATAATTTTCTGCAAAGGTTACAGTGACACTTTCAGTGAAGCAAGTATTAACCTGAAAGATAACAATGAAAAGCATATCATTTGCAGTCAGTTACAGCATCTGAATTTGAGAGAAATATACTTTGAATAAGTAGTGTGCTAATAACCAGCTGTGATTTGTGGACTTCTTCTAATTTTTACTGTTATTGTGCAGATAACATTGAAGTGGCTTATCTAAAGACCCTGACCAAGGAGGATATTATACAGTTCTACAAGGTAAATTAGTCATGTAGTTAAAATCTTACTTGGAAAGAGATGTAGGTACAGCTGAATGTTATTTGTGCAAGTTATGAAAGGATAAACTGACCCTTATTTTAGGTAGATGATAAAATTGATGCAGATACCTTAATAATAATTTTATTTCCTGTTCCTTAGTTTAATGGCAACTATAAAAATTGTGGAGAAGGGTTAGGTTTTAGTGTGGTTTTTATTTTTTCTTGCCAGCTCCTATTTTCCTCTTGTTTCATTTATCCTTTTTTATGGATATAAAAGATACTGCTCTGTGACTAGACCTGTCCAAAATTGCACATTTGTTCTTTTATTTTTTTCTTCAACCAGTAAGTGATTTGGCCTATTTTGTGGGCATGAATTGTGAATGAAACAGATATTTGGAAAGCTTTGTTCACTCTAAGTGTCAGTGGGTCTTTTCTTCCGCAAAGGAACAGCATAATGATTCAGTACTGGATTGTATGTTGCAACTCAGCCTGAAGTTGCTAGAGAGATACCTAATATGAGCGATTGAAATACGTGGGGGGCATCTGTTCCTGCCATGTCCATGTCATTTCCCCCTTCAGATATAAAAAAATTGGGTGCCATTCTTTCCGTATTGTAATATGTCATAGGTAGTGGTATTTCACTAAATTGCAAAGTGCTTGTAGTGTTTTATTACTTATGGAGCGGCCAGTAGCTCAGGGAGTACTTATGAAAATAAGTTCAACTTAATGTCTTCAGAATTTATTCTTGGATGGAAAAATTTCTGCCCATGAAGAAGCATGGGTATGTGTGTGTCTGCGTTCTTTTTTACCTCTCTTGGGCAGAGAGGGGTAATGTCTTTCTGGTTTGTGTTTTGTACTCTGCATTATCCTTTTCACTATCCAAGGTATTTTTTACATTCCTTTCTATTTTCATGAGAGTTAGTTCTTCATGCATAAAACTGGTTATTATTTATGTGGCACAGTGAACACTGACATCTTTGGGTGTTTTTTTTGTTTTAGGTTTTTTAATAGTCTGATAGCATGGGTGAAGATATGCAGCAAATACAAATTTAGTAAATGGAATTTCAATACCTGTAGTTTAATAAATGATAACTTGAATGCATATGCATGTTCTGGTTTTGTAGGAATCTATATTATTTTCCTTACACCAATGCTCATTACATGATTATGCAGCATTCCAGACTAGAAATAACTAGCTGGATTGGTGGGCTAGTCCAGCTGAGTTTAATAATTGTGTCCAGGGTGATGTGCTTCCAGAAAGCTTCTAGGGACAGAAAATTCTGCAGAGAGATTTTAGGTTGCATTCCTGATACTCTGACTGGTAATGGCTGAATTTCTGTTATTTACAGTTTTTCTGACTTCCAAACAGTACATGAATTTCTTAACTTGATTGTAAAATGATTCAGAGTACTGTATGTATTACTTTTAATAATATTTGAAGGGACATCCCAGAATTCATGCCTCATTTTGAAGCTTCAGTTAAACTTTAAACATTGTCATTCTTTTTACTGTTTTATAATGTCTAATGGATACTTCCCACACCTGAAGAAATTGATGTTTTTTACTGCAGGTGCTGTTAGCAATAGATGCTCCCAGAAGACACAAGGTATCAGTACATGTCCTTGCAAGGGAAATGGATTCCTGTAAGTATTGTGCTGGATATAGTGTTTAATCAATTCGTGTTCAAGTAAGCCACAGTTAGAGATAGCCATGTTATATGAAACAAATACACTCTAAGAAAAACTCAGAGGTTATATACCTTTCAGAGGCAAAAGTATTTAATAGGTTTTTTTCACATGGATGCTTCAGATTTTTCTGGTTGGTATTTGTGACCAAGTTCCTCAGCCATTCTGAAGTATATTGATATTAAAACAACATATCCTAAAATAGTACTTCTGTTTTTAACAGGATATTCTAAAACAGTCATAAAACTCTGTAATACTCCTACAGGTTAAAAAAAACCCACTTAAATTTAGAATTTGCCGTTATTAATCCAGTGTGGGTTTTTTGTCTGACAAGCAATGAATGTCCACAGTATTATTCAAAACAATCTCAAAGGGGAAAACAAATCCTGAAACAAATAAAAGCCAAAACCTCTGGGAGTATCAAACATTTTATTTGAACTCAAGAAGGTCAGTGTTTATTTAGGTTTTATTTTGAAATAATGCAGATTATCTGTGCATTGTAAACTGTATTGTTCCATTTTAGAATTCAGGAAGGTAAAGGTTAAAAGTGTTTCTGGTTAATATGAATAAACTGAGAGAAAAAACTTCCAGGTTATTTTGTGCAGATTTTTCACGAGTTTATACTGGACTTAAATTCCAACATACATCTGGTTGCAAAATCAAGGATATTAAAGACTTGTTTGTAGTACCAGGAAAAGCAGATAGCTCTGTGCGTGTCATGAAACTCCTTCCAGCCTCAGAGGGATTGACTTCTGTGGTACTGTAGAAATTGTAACTCTGCAGCTGAGTAAGGAAGACTTGCTTCAAAGCATCTTTCCAGTTTTCATGACTAATAACTGCTTAACAGAAATAGCTCTAAAGCTTTTCCTATCTGGAGGAGACTTTTTGGAGTGTAGTAACTATTGCTGGAATGATTTATTATTTGCTTGGAATGGTAGTCGTTACTCTTACAGAGGTTATAGTAAGTTATTCTCTCAACATGCTCCCCATTTAATCTGCCATTTGGCCTCTCTTATGCCATGAAAGAAATTGAGAATGGAAATGCAGGAAGAAGTTTGGGGGAAATTGGAGTAGGGCGTGCACGGAGACAGGCAGAGAAGGCTTTGGTTGCTATCCAGAATTTTGGTACCTGGAGTAACCACTATGGCTCCATACCCGTGTCCTTATCAAAAGATGTGCTGTTCTTGCATTGCTTATGTATGTACCACTGGCATTTGATACTTTTCTCATAATTTGCACTGGGAAACAGTTTTAAATATTCATTGATCAGTAGATTACCAATTTCTAATTCTACGTTCTTTTTATGTGTAAGTAAAATGAATGAAAGATCATGGTCTCAAGTCAAATCATGTTTTAATTTTTGTATTTCTAAAGACAGCCCTGAAGTATAAAAGCAAAATGTTTAGAAAATGTTAGTTAGCAATACTTTAAAATTAAAAACCCAATCTTTATATAGATAGCCATCTTATAAGAGAAAACAGTTTATTATGTAAAAGATACTGATTACTTTATGGCCCTGAATTAATTTTGACGATGTTGAATAGGCCCTGTTGTTGGAGAATTTCCATGCCAAAATGATGTGAACCTGGCACCAGCACCACCACTACCACAGGTAAAGAGAAACAACACACAAAGAAATCTCAGGCTGTATTCTTAATCTAGATGTTTAGTATCATTAAATATAAGTTTATAGGGAAAAACAAACTTCTTGAAATTCATGCTGTTGTGGGGCTGACATTTCAGCTCTTTTCTACATGCATTGTCCTAATCACTGTGAACAGGGATTTTTCCTGATGTTTCTTTTTAGCAATCTGTTCAGTTACCTGTGTTGTTCTAGTCCACTGAAGTGAAATGTAATAGTAGTAAACTCTACTGAGTATCTGCACTGTGAAGTAAATACAGATGATTCTTGTCTGAAAATACTGATTGTATATGAACAGATATATCAAGTGTCAAGAGAAAGATGCATATACATCAAAAAAAATTTTCATCTTTGTTTAAAAAAACCCTAAACAACCAAGCCCCCCACCCCAAAGCAACAGGAAAGCCAACTATTTGGTCATTTTGTTGAAGCCTAAAGTATTAATGCACATTCCTGTCAATATGTAACCTGTGGAGGAAACAGTTTGACAGATTGTATTTACACGGGTATTACAGATGTGTGGTTAGATATGACAGCGCTGGGTCCTTACTGGGCCGTCAGTGAATTTTCTTGAAGGATGGAATGTTTTGTCCCAACAGATGACTAACGTTTCACAGTGTGGTAGATCTGTGTTCTTCATCAGACCTCACAGGTGAAATCATTGCCGTGGTTGGAAATTTCTGTATGACTTGTATGTGGATATATTAGCCATTATGACTGAAATATTAAAAAGTTACTTTGATACTGCATCTAAAAAGTAATAATAGTGCATTGAATAGCTGTTGTGAGTATGATCTTACCTGTGATATTCAGAGGACAGGTGGGGTGTTCTCAAGTAGAACTTGTACATGAAAAGACAAGCTCTGCATTTATTTGAGGTCCTGCCATTATTATTAATGCAGTTACTGCATCATAGCTATTGTTTTAAGTTATGTAAATATGAAATAATTTATTTCATAAGAAATAACATTATATTTTGAGGAATCTTGTTATAACCAAGTATGAATCACTAATATTGTAGAAAAGAGCAAGAAAGGTATGTTTATATGTAGCTGTAGCAACAGTTACAATGAAAAGCAGGAATTTCTCCCTTTTCTGGTTGTAGATACTGAGCAGACTTTTTCTTTGCAGCCAAGTGTGATTGAAAATATGACAGAGTTCAAGCGCAGTCTGCCACTCTTCCCACTGGTGAAACCACATATCAATTTCATGGCTGCAAAACTGTGAAGAACCTCAATGGATGAAGAAATGCGAGTGATCAGTACTGACATGGTTTCGGGGACTTCATGATGAACAAAATTATTAAAGATCATTAGGATAAATGGTTCTGTTCGTTATGAAAGTCCTGAATTCCTTCTTGGTTCATTTGACATTAGCTGTGTGTTAGGGATAGAGAGTATATAAAAATCAGTTGTGGTCATGTGTCATTTATATTACAGACAACCTGTTGAAAAACAAAATCAACTGAAACAATAATAAAAAACTTGTAGATGCAGTATATTTTTAAAATCGCATATCCCTGCAAATTTTCATGTTGATAAAATAACCCTCCAGAGCATACAAAGTTGCTTGAAATGTGCTTGTTACTCCTCAGAAACACCATTTAGTATCCCAATAATTATCTTATTGGGGGCTGGAGGGGGTGAGAAAAGTAAGTCCTTTTTGGGATGGAGTCAACAATTTTTCGTAAAAATAGAGACTTTCACATTTTTTTTAAGTGACGTGTTGAATGATACTTTTTTAATTGATCCTTAATGCAACCAACATATTTTCTATTTAAGTTTTACGAAGACCAGTGAGGAGAAGAAAAAAGGAAATTTGACAACACAGTAGTAAGTGAGAGAATTGTCTTAACGAGAATAACTGAAGATAAGGGCATGATTTTAATCTTTCTATACAAATTTGGGGACATTTTATATTAAAACTAGTAAAATGCTGGAAACACTTTAATAGTGCATCTTATTTTTGTTATCAAAAATGTTGTCCCAGTCTCTTCATACTGTCAACATCCTCTTCAGTCTTTCAGTATTACTGTGGATTGTGTCCGTTTACTATATCAAATACTTCATTTGGTGTAATTTCTTGTTTTCAGTTACACATGTACTGATGGAGAACTCAGTCTGTTTTTCTTCTTTTGTTATGTGAGGTCTCAGCCCAGCAAAGCACTCACTGGTGCAAATAACCTTAAACACACACTGGTTCTTCATTCAAGAACAAGGGAATGACAAATACAGGCCCTGTAGTGAATCAGATGCATCATTATCCTGCTGCATGTGTGGGTCCTTCATGTCCTTCAGGAAGGCGTTTGGGAAGTGCAGTGCTGGATTAGCAGTGCTGCTGCAGCACAGTGTGTGCTCCAGGTTACATCACAAAAGGTTTGTTCCTGTTTCTTGTAAGAAGGCTGTGCAAAACTCCGAAGGATCCAGAATTGCCCTGAAACACTGTGTGTGTGTGTGTGTATATATATATTCCATAATTTAGTCAAATTATAAAACAATATATGGTGTCTAGGCTTCACCAACTTTACTGACTTCTGCAGAGTGGTCTTATGCTTGGGACAGCCCCCAAAGAGAAAAAGGTAAGGAGCATTAAGTTCTCCTGTCTCTGTAATACAGTAGATAAGAGATAAAATAGATGGTAATTATTCAGACAGGAGAGAGTATGCAAAGCACCGAAGATATAAAATCTGCTCACTGGGGGTGTTAGTGAGAGTTTGTTCTTACAAAAAGAACCTGGAACTAATGCCCTGATGTGACACACATGTTTGTGACACATCAGAATCCTGCTATAGTTGATAGGACTGTTCCTGTAATTGAATCAATGTTCATTCTTACACTGACTCTGAAGCCAAATTAAATGACAGAGTAAGGGTCTTCAGTTGCATTTGTCCAAGAGTTTCTTCTAACTGAACAAATATGGTGCTTTTAAAAGTTCTTTTAAGAGTTAACAGTACATGTTTCAACATCTTTCTAATAAATTTGATGGTAATTTGTGATGTAACCTGTTGCCAAGAAAGGCCATTAGCATTTATTTAGCCTGAGGAGAAAAAAAGTTAAACATAGTCCAAGCAAAACCAGTAAAGATACCTCTGTCACCACATTTTTCATGGATCTTTCACATAAAATGGGCTTTTTGCCCACTTGCATTTCACTTTTGTTTATAGTTTTCCCTTAGTAAAAGTATTTGTATTATATATATTAAAAGTTTTGACAACATATTATAAAAATATATATTTTGGGATTTAGTATTTAAACATACCATTCTTGCAGTGAATAAAATAAAATGGCTTCTATTGTGTGTAAAAATAAATAGATATATATATTCATGGAAGTACTATAAACTCTAATTTTAACAAATCATATAAGTAAATTGGAATAGCAGTGTATTTAACACAAACTCACAAATCATGTTTTCCAGGGGAAAAAACGTAGAACTTCAAAGTTCTGTGACTGGATGTGGAAATCTGTGTAGTTTTCCAGCAACTTTTAATTGCTTTTAAGTGTTCTCCAGCATTTTACAGTTTCTGAGTTTGATATAGCAGTAAATTTTGATAAACTCAGGCATACTAATGGGTTCATTTTAATGGATCCAAAGCTGCAGTGTCTACAAGCAATAAAGAACTACCTAGAATACACTGTAATTCAATTTTAGTGCTTGTTAATTAGTTTATGTAAGAAACCATAAATTATTATTACATAACTGTAATTTTTGCAAGTGCTATTTTAAGCAGTTGATGTGGAATTGGGTGCATGTGACACAGCCAGTATGACAGAGTGCTAGAGTTATTCTGTTTACAATAAACAACCTGAATTTAATGTTTGGAGTTCTTAATTTGTTTCATTTTAATTTTTTGCATACTGGTAATGTTACATCTATCAGACTGTGCATGTTCTTTACTACACGGTAGTTGTGATTTTCTGCTGCCCAGTTGGACTGTTCAGGCTGAGTAGCATTGCTGCAGAAGTGCTTCCAGCCACTTCCAGGGAAGTTTCAGAGGACTTCCCCTTGTGACGTCCCACACCTTTTAGGTAGATACACCTCTGTTGCTCTCTGAGTGTGAAAATTTATAAAGGTAGAAATATTTGCACAAGACAGAATTTTAATTATCAAATCTGAAATTGTAAATTTATGGCATTGCTGCGGCCAGACTGAATTGTGCCTAGTGCGGCTTTACAGTGTTCCTTTTGAGAAATTACTTTCCCTGGTCGTTTTCTTTGTTCTATGCATACCACAAGATTATGTTTCAAAAGGTTAGGAGCATGTGGTTGTTAGAGCAGTAAATAGTGTCAATTCTGACAGCACAAAGATACGAGTCAGCAGGCTCTTCTGCTGTTCTGAGGGGCCTCCGTGAAATAATATACGACAGGTAGCAGCATTAAAACAGACAGATTTTGTCCTTGGCATTGGAAGAGTGGTTGGTACTCTCAGCAGAGAAATAAAATGCCAACAACCCACCTGGAAAATTATTTGTCCCCAACATTGGGGTTCTCCACTCCCAGTCATTAGGAGTTGGTGTAAATCTTGGCTCATTGACTTCACTGTCTTTTGCAAAAAATCACTCTCCAAGTCTACATTAACTATTACTGTTAGCCAGAAAGAAATGCTTGAGCTTTTTCAGATTATTTAAGCACTTGGATGTGAGCAGCCTTTATTGATAATGTGATCCACAGTGTAATCACAACATCTGGAGAAGGCATTACACACCTCTTTAACTTCATTTATTATCATCTAGCTCTTATTTTAAAACAAGGTGAGCAGAATTTTACCTTTTCTCTCCTGCCTAACTGGTTAGTATGCTTTTGCTGTAGTCTGCTGTAAAGTGAAAAATAATTATCTTCTACACCTTCATGCATTTTTTCCATATTTTTTTAGTATGTGACCACTGAACTGATACGGTCATCCACAGTGACACCTACAGCCTTCACTTGAGCTGATACCTAATGTGATATTCAAATGAAGCTCTGAAGTACTTTGTCTTTGAGTCAGTTTTTAATATTGTTGGTAATACAAGGCACCACTGGGCTATTTTAAAGAAGATCAGAAAGTCAGGCCCCTTTCGAACCTTCTTTGAAATTTCAAAAGTCTAGTCTATGTAGGTTCTACTGAAAGGCTTTTATTTGAAACATATTTATTTATACTGTTCAAAGAACGTACCTGAAAGTTATAGTATGTACTGTGGGTGGAATATAATGGTAAAAGTGGTTGAAATCTGAATTGCAGTTCAAAGGAACAAAGTGTGTAAGGCCAGAGGCCCAGCAGAATGTCACAATTGAATCAACTTAGTTGAACTCAAGCATCTAAACAGAATTTAATACTAGAAATATTTATGGCTTCTTAAATTAATATTTCTAAGCCACCCCAAGGCTATTAACTAAAAGCGCAACATTAAAAGATGTAGGCACCACACTGCTGAGCATTTGCCACTGTTAACTTTTAAGACTCTAGGGCTACAGTGCAAAATCCTGAGTTAAATTCCTTGACTGGAATGGATGAGGGAAGATACACAGCTCCAAGTGCAAGGAAGTGACTAGGTGTAGCCAGTGGGAAACCCCAGTGAGAGGCATCCAAGTTTAAATCCTATATCTTCCTGAGGATTTGCCACTACTTTACTGTGTGTTAGGTGTGCTTCCTTCTGCTTCAGATTTCTGTCACCGATTTTCACTGTCTGTTCAGCTTCCCTTTTGAGAAGGGGAGAAAGGAATTGTGGTGCTTATCTAGTGACTGCCAAAGACATGTAAAATTTCACTGGAGCAGCAGCTGGAACTCAGGACCCCTGTCCAGCCCTGCCCTCCACCTGTACACAGGACTGGGTGTCCTGTGGTAGGTGTGGGCTAAGACATGCACAGACCCTGGTGGTGAACGCTTACAAAATTAGAACAGGTTTTACAGAAGGGAACGAGATCCTCAGCCTACATTAGTAACCTTCTGGGAAGCAGGGAAATAGGCTAATCTAACAGAAGATGAGAATGAGGCTGATGTTTCGGTAACCTGAACTAATCACTGTGTTGTGGCATAGAGGAGCGTGTTTTTTATATAAAGTCTGCTGTACAGGATGGAATCCTGTGATGGGAGGGATAGAAGAAATGCTGCTTGTGAATTCCAGGGAGATGTAGGAGACCAATAAGTAATGCATTTACAATGTTGAGTCATTTCAAAGCATGTGCAAAAATGGTATTCTGGGATATTGAATGTAGAAAATGTGGGTGTGTACAAAGGTCAGTGAAAACTGAGACTGGGCTTTGAAGATGTAGATTTTGGATGTGATGCCTTTTAGTGGACAGAGGTCTTACAGATTTCCTGAATAGCATTAAAGTGATGCACCTGGTAAGGCAATGTTGGAACTAGTTAAAAACACCAGAAATGTGAAAACATTTCACAGTAACAGTGCTCAAAAAAATGGTTCACTTGGTCTTTTTCAAACTTTCCAACTGGCTTTGGCATGAAGTAAGTTTAGCAAGACAAGTTTCTACCCAAATGATTATTTGTGCATGTGTGTAAAAGCCAGGGAAGTTCACAAGATCAGTGCCCATCAGCTGTCAAACAGCTCAGCATCTCACTTTATCCTGTTGTCGTTACAGTAACTTTGAGCCTACTGATAGTTGTGCCTTCTAAGCCTTTTGCAGCTCCAGGGGAAAAAGTGTTTCTTACAACCAGTTTCTTATGACCACTTAGTGCAAGTGAATTTGTTTGTTTTGACTCTGAGATACCTGTATCATTCACTGGCACGTAACTGTTATGGGTGAAGCTTCAGGAGTCTGAAGAAAATCTATGCAGATAGTTCAGTTCACATATTTGATTAATACTGATTTCCAGTAAAGAGAAATTAATTGTGGCGATTCTGCAACATTAAATGTATTTTAGGAACACAGAAATCTGTAGGTATAACTGGATCTGTCATCTCCACAAGCTGATTGTTTAATTCTGACACTCTTGCATGTCACCTTCAGAGACACTGCTGTTCACCTCACGTTGTGTCATGTCTCTCTGTCAAAGTTGAGGTGACCAGATAGTCCCATTGCCACACCAGCCAAAAGTGTCACTGGTGTTGCTTTAGCACTGCCACACACCATGTGTGGGCTGCATGCGTGTGTGCTAGGATATTCTTCCTGGTTTTACAGCTTATCTTCTAATCATGGCAGGTTTATGCTTAAAATTATAAAAGATGGCACCTGCAGCAGGTCCACGCCTGAAGAGCCACAGTGGACTGCTGCTGGAGCTCAGCAAAGGGGGGAGATTTAAGTAAGTAAAACTATTGCAGAAATAATTTCAAAACAGGTGCTACTCAACTGCAGCAGGAGACTGACCTGCTGACGTATGCACAACGTGGTTCTATTGCTGTGAATAATCTAATAAAAATGTACCTTATACAGGCTTTTCCTGGAAGCAGGAAGAGTGGAATGCCTAAGAGTGGAATAGCTTGTAAGCTCTGTGTAACTTGAAGAGTGCATATATAAAGAATGTTTGTAGTTTGGATTGTCCACTTGAATTTAAGTGTCAGTAATCGTTTAAAGATGTTATGAATGTGAAAATGCAAAAGATTGTATTAAGCTCAATGTATTCAAAGTGTAAGTGTGAGCTGGAGTGCTGGCCCACTCTGAGCCACCTCCTAAAAATAATGTTGAAATGAAGGATAATGCATATAAGTTGAAAGCAACTAGTTGCATGCCATTTTGCACTTCTTGTCTGATAATCATGTCTGTCTGTCACATCATTGTGTATAAATGATAAATTCCTGTGAAAAGGGTTGTGTTATGTGTGTGAACTACCAATGCACAACTGTGGTGCTGTATAGCTAGTAATATGTATTAGGCTTTTTTAAATGTTGAATAATTTAGAGTGAAGACAAGACCTTAGTTTCCGGGAAGCTTGTAGTGTCTGAACAGCCTAAGTTTCTTTGAGCTTTGAAGGCAACAGAATTAAATTAGCAGAATCTCTCACTGACTTTATTAGCTCTACATTCTCTACCAGAGATACCACAAAAATAAAGGTACTTGAGATAATTGATACTTAAATACTTAAACTGGCCTGACAACTGAAGTAAATGTGTTGCCTTGTAGTATATTGATAGCCCTAGATTATAACGTGTATATCTTAACAATGGTTTTGGCATAAACTCTGACTAGTCATTTAAAATATAATCTTAAACACTGTTGGAATAGCTTAATAGTCCTGGAAGTCTCGTAACAGTCATGTTTTTGCTTTGAGATCCACATACAGGGTCTCAGTCTTGGATAGAAATAACCAGAGTCCCATAGTTTCATAGCTTGTTGAATTGAGCTTTAATTTGGCAGTGGTGTCACAGAGATCTGCCACAAAGATGCCAGAGGAGCTGCCTTGCTAATCCCCAGGAGCCACCATACACCATGCAAGCAAAAAGATAATGTATGTCTACATTTGCGAAGTATGCATTTGCAGTGTAAATAATCTATCACTTTTGCTTAAGCTGAAGTAAATAACACACCTTCTCAAAACTCTGGAAAGATGTTATATATATCTGGCTTTCCAGCAGCTCAGAAGAGGTAATTGTTCAAAAAATAGTCTGCAACTCAAAAGCAGCACCGAGTGTAGATATATGGAAAGTAAGACTTGTTTTACTTACGCAGGTGGTAATTTCTGCTTCACTGAATGTGCTGAGGTGCCCTCATAAGCGATACCAGAAATGTGCTGGCAGCAACATGCACAGTCCTGGCAGGCTGGTGTTGCAGGAGAGAGAGTGCACAATGTGGAGAGATGTAATGAGAATGGCTAGCACTGCAGTATCCACAGACTGACAGCTTGTTGGTATTTGTGATGTTCCTTCCCAGTCCTGGAAGTATGAGAGGCTAAAGGTACCAGGAACGGAGAGGGATCCTGCCTTTATTGGCCCCTTCCGATCTTGGGCAAGCTGTAAAGTTCTGTTCTTGAGCAGCAACTACATCAAATCAAGTCTTCTTACTCAATAGGTCCTTTGGTTTGGTTTCATATTAAACGTTACTACCTTTTCCTTGTCAAAAAGGAAGTTTAATTATATCTCCCCTTTTGCAGTATTTCTAGTGCATTAATTAGTGCTATTTCAAACCAGCTACCTGTGCCTCCAGGTAACATCTGTGCACATGTGTTTGAAATTGCCTGTCACATCTAGTTCTTCATCTTTGAAAAGAACAGCAGCAAATATTTTTGATGGCTAAGTAGAAGTGACTTATTTGACAGTGAATTTTGAACTGTTTAGTGCCATTTTTACAGTAATAAGGAGCAGGATTGTATATTTAATTTTCAGGAACTTTCAAGTTCATTATTTAGTCATGCATATTTAATGATTACTTCCTGCTGTTTGACCAGATTGAGCTTAAGGGAAGGCCAGAGAAGGAAGAATTTTTGGTGTGTCGTTGTTTTTGGTGTGTGTGGGTTTTGTTTGTTTGGTTTGGTTTTTTGGGGGGAAGGGGGGTTGGTGGGTTTTTGGTTTTTTTGTTTGTTTTCGTTTCTTTTTTCGTTAGGTTTTCTTATCTGTTTCAAAGTTTAAAGAAAATTTGCTATGCAAGAAAAAAGTAACATTTAATATCTTAATTTTTAGAAAGCGTAAGTTTTTGAACAGGTATATTTTTATTTTTTAATGCAAAATTTAATTTTCGTTTCTTGGAAAACAGTGTGTACTTCAGAGTAAACACATCGGCTTAAACGATTCACCATGGAACAAGAAGCTTTCACTGTAATTAAAATTCTTCTTGGTGCTACACGATACGAGGTTTGCTGTTCTTCCCTGTAACAATGTGAAGAGTTGTGCTTCTCACCTTTATGCATGAAAACTATTTTCTTCGTTCCGCTGAGGGAAATCGTGTTTGTACGATTCTACGGACAAAACTATAAACGAACTTTTAAGTGCTTAATCAGAGGAAATAAATCCCTTTTAAATGGCAGAACTAGTCCAGGTGTTTCCTTTTTGAGGAGCCAAGACTGGTGACGACCCCGTCCTCACCAGCGCAGCGGTTCCTTCCCTGCCCGCGCCCTCCGCCAAGGGATTTCCCAAGGGATTTCCAGGCCGGCCGGGCCCCTGCCCCTGTCCCTGCCCTGCACCCGTGTCCAGGGGCTCCTGTGGGTGGGTGGGCCCCCTGGCACACATCAGTGTCCACGTCTCCTACGCGCCTTTCTGAATGATTGCTCAGTCCCCGGCCCCTTGGTCCTTCATTCCCTACACCTGCTGCTGAAGCCACATTTTATCTTTTGCCTCGGAGTAGGACAGGCTGAGCAAGGAAGTCATCGGGAGCTCTGGAGGACTGCCTTTCTGCTTTCAGGTCCAGCTGTACAGCACTGCAGGTAGCGATAAGCTCCTAAAATCCATTTCTTCTCTTAATGTGGCCCTCACACACAAAAAAAAGTGCAGTTCAGTTTTATCAAATCCCATCTGGGCAGCTTCAACCTTCAGATTTTCAAGGTGTTTTGGAAGCTTCTTCATACAAGTCACAAAAGCCACCACCTCTAATCTGAAGTCCTCTCTACCACCTAATTTTCAATTTCAAACCTTGAGACTGTCAGAGACCTGCCACCACTTCCCATTAAGTGTCCAAACTACCACAGAAGAAACCTTCCATAGTTACTGGGGCCACGCAGCACTGTGTTTAAAGTTTGGTAAGATTCTTAGCAATTGGAAACATGGTCTTATTAAAGGAAGTACCAGGCGACCTGGTGCTGGTAGCAGCCTTTGTGCGTCAGGTGGGAGCAGAGGAGGAGGGAACATTTCCTTGCAGAGCTCCTGCATATTAGCCTTCTGAAAGTGTGTACTAACTAACATCCTCCTCGGCTCTATACCTAAAAGTGTGTGGGAACTGTGTATATGTGTAGGCATGTGCAGGCACATGAGTGCTGAGGAAAGAGAAGCAGCGTGAGCCTTCAGTACAGAGCACGAGAGGAGAGACTGGCAGCAGCAGGTATCTCATTAACTGCATACTTTGCACAGTGAACAAAGAACAGAATTGCAGAGCCATACAGGCCCCTTTCTCTGTGCCTTCCATACAGCAGGACCATCCTTTCCCCGCCTCAGGCTTTCTGCTGGGTGGGAGCATCCCTAGGCTGCACCTGGCTGTGGTGACTTGCTAATACCTCTGCTTGGAAGAGATGCCTGGTTTGCACACTGAGAAGATAAACTGCTTATCCTGTTTCCTGTAATTCTGTCACAGAGAGCAAAAGCTCATCTGACTGGTTTAACTTAAGGGTAAGTACAAGGCAATGTGGCTGAAGGAGATAGAAAATGGAGAAGGGACTCTGAATCAGCTGATTTGTATTTAAAGGCTTTATTCTGCTTGCTCTCTCTTTCTAAAAATATTCTTTCTGGTTTGGAAAAATAATATATAAATGATGCCCTGGCAAGAAGTGCATAAAATCTGACAGACGAATAAATTGCACTCTCCGGAGCTGTAAGCTTGAAAAGAACATTGCAGAGATAATGCATGTTCTTGGCTTGAGTGAAATCCTGTCCATTAGAAATATACTTGTCTGAAGATTGATCCGAACTTTTGAGCTTTCAATTGAATAATTGTTCTATGAGATTTGAAAAAAATTGAATTATTTAATTTCCCATCCACCAAAATTGAATAACATTGCAGCTGGTGATTTAAAATGTTGTTGAATTAATTATGACATTTTGTTAAATTCCCTTTTGTCTTTCCTTTGTCAGTTTATTTCAAAGGCCTTGCTAATGTGAAAAGTGTATCACCCTAACAGAGAGGGGAGATGAGTCAGAGATTTGTCAGCTTGAATAGCCTCAGACCCATACTTATCCCTCCTGACCACCGTGATACAAGTCTGAAGTGGTGTTACTTGCATATTAAAGGACAAGACTAGGAAAGCCAAAGTTCCTTGCTGAGCTCTGTTCTTCTGACCCTCTCTGCTGCAGCCTGTCATGGAGAACAGGTCAGATTCACACACACAGAGCTGTAATACATAATCTAACTCTGGCAGCAAAGAAAAAGGTGAATTCATGTAGGCAAGTGGGGGGTGAGTCTGAAGGCTGGTTTCATGAGACGACTGCATCAGTCTCATGGCTGTACCAAAAGGACCAGGTGAGTATTTCATCCTCCTTCATAGCCACCCACTTCACATGCTGTTGGGCCACAGTCCGGACCTGGGACTGGGTAACTGGAACAGCTCCTGCTAGGAAGGACAGTACAAACCATTACAGTGGCTCAGTTAAAGCCATGCCCTTGCCTGCACAGATTTATAGGAAGTTTAACATGATGTTACACACAGTATGAGAAGAATAGGTGAAGGTGTTGTTCCAGCATCTTTCTTCACTCACTTTCAAATTTAACTGTATAGATCTAAAATCTCCTTAGATTTAAGTTACATTGTTGCCTACAAATGAGGTAAGATTTCAAGACAATATTAGTATAGGTAAAGTAGAGAGTAGTTCTTTAATGAAAGCTTTCAGGTGCATGGAATATATAGACACACACGCAGTATAGGGTTCTTAAAAATTAATAACACTACTTAATGATCATATCTAGTGTGCACATCCAACTCAAAAATCATTTTGCCCTTGGTACCACCCTCAGAACTGCCCCACTGGAGCCCCTCCAAGGGTCCTGGGCTTCTATCTTGTTTTGACTTGATGTATTTTACTATTCCGGTCCAGGTGCATGTGTCCCAAACAAGATGTCCTTGCTGAAATCTCTTCCTTTGAAAAGACTGTTAAACAGAAATTCAGGAATGTGGCACAAGCCGTGAGAAACTGTTAGAAATTGTTGGCTGCTACAAGTGTGAGAAACTATACAGCTATTTAAAAATCTACAAATACATAAAAATCCCAAGGCATCAATGTAAGTAACAGCATTAGCTGTGAATGTTCACCCCTATTTGCAATCCTGAACACATTATTATGGCACATATTTCTATGACTTAGAAATGTGTGACTGAAACACACACAGCTGGTTTTGAAACAGGACTACAAGGCTGCCTGCGTCAGGCCTTGGACAGACAGAGCTGCTCTCCTGCTCCAAGACACACATGGGCTCCAAGCACAGTGGGTGCTGGCAGCCCCTGCCCCTTCCAGCACAACCCACCACCTGAGCTCCATTTTTGGTCAAAGCTGGATCAAATATTGAAGCTTCAGACCACAGGCATTGTTCAGATCACACTGACCATTGCATGTGATCTGCCTCACCTCCAACCTGCAAACCAAACATGCTACCCATATTAAAAGAAGAAAAGCCTGCAACTGTGACTTAGAGAATATATGGTAGGAAAGGAAATTACACCCTTGCTGCTGAGAAGCCTGGCAAAGCCTTTATAGATGTGGCATGATGGTTTGTAACATTTCAAATTTCAGCTGAAGACAAATTTCTTCCTTATCTGTATAATATAGCTTATTTTTGTGTCATCCTTCCAACTGTATTTTTCTCTGGCATAATTTATAGCAAACTATTTATGGGACTAAAATAATTGTCAATTTGGAAGAGGGACACAGTTCCTCCTGTACATGTGGGTTAGAAGGCTGTTAGAAGGTTTCTGTCCCAAAATGGATAGCAGTATCCCTGTACATGAAAGGTGAAAAGACTTGCTTCTTACTCCAGTTTCTTGCCATCTCCTATTCTTGTAATGAATAGTCTAAGTTTAATTTCAGGATTCTGTTTTCTCTTTCTGCTTTAAGTATGCCATGTTGTACACTAATATCATCGACACACCTAATATAAAATAAATAAATAAAAAAAAAACCAGCACAAGCTCATCACCTTGAGGCTTGCAGGCAGATTCAAAAAACCTCAGCTCAACAGCAGGTGCCCACATAGAGGGAAAAAAGCAATCTTGCCCTAGGACTTAGTCCTCAGACTAACCACCACCTGCTGCTTTTTGAGAGAGGAGTTATCCCTGAAACACTGCATTTGCATTGTGTCTGCCAACATCAAGGCTTAGCACAGGACAAAAACATCATGAATTTAGCAGAAGTACTAATTCAGATAAGTACAGGCTCAGTTGTTGCTAAATTGGCAATTATAACTAGATAGTCTCTGCTCCCCTGCCATCATCATTGTCGGCGCTGGGAGTTTTGTCTCAGTTCAGCGAGTATTCTGTTTTGTAAGCTCTCATTTGTCTTCTGTTTGACAGCTTACAGTGATTTTGTTTAGCTGTACTGACGAACTGCTGTCAGTGGAAAAAGCTCCAACCACCAGAGGCATACGAGGATTAGCCAAAATGTACAATTCCTACACAGTTGGAAAATGGGGAGATTAACTATAAAAGGACTGAACCAGAATATGAGATCAGATCATCTTCTCAGATACCGCATGTGTTCAGGATTGCAAATCCATATCCAACTATCTTTATCTCTGACCTTTAAAAGTAAGTTTTCAGCACAACTGAGACTACTGGCAGGAGCAGCAGAAGCAGGAAAAACAAAACAAAGTGCTGGCAAGTCCAGCATTTTACCTGCTAGGTAAAATTCAGACAGTGCAGAATTTTAGAATTCCAGCATCTGCTCTAGGCTTACATTGCATCCACAGCTGTTGTAAGGAGGAGAATAATGTCTTATTCTAGACATTATATGAAATCTGAATCTCTTCTCTGCCAAGCAGCTGGTAAGGTTCCACAACCTGCCACAACACTCATTTCTATCTTTTGTTATTCTGCAGACTCTGAGGCCAACCTGCCTTCTGTAAAGTTGTTGTACTGTGGTCTGTCTGTATTTTGGTGTCAGAGCCTTATAATGCACCAGAGGATTTTTTAAAATATTGTACCTGCTGGGGACAAAGAAGGTCATGAAGCCTGTTCAGTAGAGCAGATTAGTCTCAACCCCATCCTTACCTGAAGCAAGTAAGAGTCAGCTCAGCTGTTTGCATTTAGTCTGTGCTCTCACCGTACAGTGATGGCAGAGGGCACCCTGCGCCCTTTATGCCTTTGACTCATGTGCCTTTCCCGTGTCCTAGGAGAACTGGACTTGGCTTCACTCCCAGAGGAAGAGAGAGGTACAATTCTGCCAGCCTGGCTCCAGTACAAAGTAATGACTTTCTGTCGTTGCCCTGTGCCCCAAGAACAGGCCCGTGGTGCGGGTTTGCAATGCCCTGGCACCATCTCAGGTCTGCAGATCCCTTTCTAGTATCTATCATTAAATATGAGTAGGGGAAAGGGTGCCTCAGCCCAGCCCTGAGCTTTCCCCCAGCAGTCTGTGTACCTCTCCTGCTGCTTGAGCTGGGAGCAGGTTATCCCTGCTGGAGTCTTTGGAAACAAGGGGCTGTCAGGCCCCAGGACAGGGCATTTCTAAGGACTGCAGGTGCCTCCTGGGGAGGCAGCTCACCTCAAAGACTCCCACTGGCATCCAGCAATCATGTAGAAAGCAGCAGTGGGCAAGGGGCAGTACAATTCGAAATATCAGGTGTCACATCCATGGCTCATGCAGTCACAAAATTACTGTGTGCATCTGCTCATGGAGCAGAGATCATTTCTGAGCTATGTAACTGCAACTTAAAACAGCTGAAATTTAATCTGCAACAGCACCCAGCTGTGACAGATTTGCCAAAGGTACTTGAGGAACCCAGTTCTCCATTGTGTTGATAGTATATGTTGACAAGTGGTTGCTTTGTTTCTATAGATGGAAATTTGTAGACTTCTGGGACTGAAAAATCAGATTGTGCAGATGAAAGTGACCCTGCAGTCACTGCCTGAAGCACCCCATACACTTGATTTGCATATTTTGTCTCACCAAGTGATTCTTCACATGCTCTTCCCTTCCAGCACGTGCTTTCTCCAGCCAGGTGAGATCCCAATAAGGTGAAGGGCAGGATGGCCAATGCAGTTGGCTGCCACTCTGGTATCTCACTTTTGTTTTGGTATCAGGGTTGAACAAAAAGGCAGGTTCTGCGTGTGTGTGTGTGGATATGATGGTTTATCTAATGCTGATGTTTCTTTTTTTAATGCCAGTAGATTTTAAAAGACAAAATTAGCGATATGCACTACTGAAGACAGCACCAAATTCACCTGTTACTAGTACTAGAATTTAACTTCACTGTTCCACATCCTTCTGCATCCTTATCTATTGGACAGGGAAGTCTTGTTACTGTATTTGTTTGTAATTCTGTTCAACTCCTCTATAAGTAAATTAGTAAAAAAAAGACACAACTTTCAAAAATGGGTTGTTACCAAAAGGAAAAAGGAAAAAAAACCCCAAACAACAAAACCATCTTTTGAAGCCATCTAATTAAATCTCAAAAATGCAATAAGGAAAAAATTGCTTTGGGAATACAGGAAATGTTACAATACAAAAGTACACCACTCACTTTTGGAGTCTGCTTGCCGTGTGCCGTATAATTGTGGTGCATATTTGATTTATCCTAATTACATTTCAGTGTATTTGCTTGCTTTCTGACTGGAGCAGAACTGCTACAGGCTGATCAATTCAGCTTGCTTATGCCTTTTGTGCCTTTCCTGGGGTGTGCGATGACAAGCCTTGTTCTTTTAAAACCAGAATAGACCCAAACCAGAACAAAAAGCCACCACGGAAGCTGCACATCACGGCTGATGCAGAAATGCTCAGTTTCTCTTGGGTATGTCCATATGTCTGCCACGTGTTTGAACATTGGCTCAGTGGCTGCCATTCACTTTAGGTGCAAGCTAGGGATTTCAGGGCTTCCCAGATGATTGTGCAGCTGCCAAAAGGGATGAATTTGTCTTATGCACTACTTTTTAAAACGCTTTGTTAATTTGCTCCTGAGGAATATTGAGATGCAACTAATGAGGCTCTTAAAGCTGACAGTCTAACAGGCTTTTGAAGTAGTCCAGCTTATTATACAGACTGATTTTTTTTTTTTATTACTTTCTTTAAGCTCTTCATATGTGGATGCCCTAAATGGTTGTATTCCTCAATAATGACACACTGTAAGGGAGGTTTATGGCATTTAATTAATGTGGTAAGAAGGAAAAATAGGAGAACCATGAAAGACGCCTTTTGCTTGTCAACTCCAGACTTGCAAATAGTTACTTATGTTAGATACGAACACCAGCTGCAATAAATAAGGACTTGGGCCACCATTTTGACAGTAAGAAGCCAGTAACATTAGTCAGCACATGTATCTCACATACTTCTGGGAGGCATCAGCAGTATTGTTTCCCATTCTAAAAACATTCTGTAATTACATTATCTGCAACTGCAGTTTTTCATGTAGAGATTTATCCCCGTCTTGGTAGCTGGTTAAAAAGACTGAGAGAGCTCAGTGCTACAAGCCACACAACACTGACCTTGGCAGAGGATGTACCCAAGATTCCTGCTTGGCCAAGAAACGCCCTGTGCTGCTCATATTGTTGAAGAGACAAGATGATCCCCAACATCTGGGGCAACTTCCATTGTCTGTTGCTGGAACCATCTCTAAAATGTCTCCACAGATGCCACTACTAAAGCTGGTTTATGTTTTTCTTGGCCCTAATCTGTAGATTAGGACAAAATATTTCTGTGGGCTGCTAATGACTCCACTCTTAAGTGTTATATAAAGGGATTTCAACACATAGTGTATGTGATTTAGCTCGGCAAGAACTGAAATGCTGGGGTTGAGAACCCTGCCATTAAAAGATGCCTTTTGCTTTTCCAAAAGAAACCAGACAGAACACAAAAAAATTGGTTTGCATTTAAAAGGTACAAAAAATATTTAAAAAATGGAAACCTTTGTTCAGTGAAATTCAGACTGAAATATTCTTACAGGTTAGCGGCAATTTTCTATGCTCCTCTCAGCAGTCAAAAGAATTGCTGTTGTCTTGGTTATGAGAAATCACACTAGCCCTTCATAGCTTGGTACTGAGGGAACTGAGTCCAAATCTCAGATTCTGTATATCAAAACGTCATTCTTAATATCTCTGTTTTTATTCCCCCAATCTCCTCCCTCCAAAATGCCTTGTATCAGGTAACCTGTGTTCCATAAAGCTTCTGCAGTGCAACACCCAGGGGGAGTTATATTATCTATACTTAACCAATGTGTCTCTTGGATTAAAAAAATATATACAACCCCATGAATCTGAAGGGCAAATATACTGGAGGAGCAGGACTTTCCTCTGCACTGTGGTCTTGTCTGAAACAGAGTAATGCAAGAGAAATGCAGCAAACTATGACTAGTAATAAAATTTTATTTACCCAAGGGATTTTAACCTAGAACTATGCAAAAGAGGTTATGTGGCAGAGAATTTCTTCCATCAAGTCAGTCAAACAGTTCTGAATCAGCCACTGTTTTGCTGCAGAAAAAAAACCCCAAAACCCACTCTTGATTTTCATCAAACTAAAAATGTATTCTATTTTCTGTGCATGAGAAGTATCTAGGAAATTGGTAGGGGGAAGCACTTTCAGCGGTAGCAAGTATTAGCTTCTTGTAATGATTCGTGGCAGAGAAATGAGAATTACTGACTAAGCAGTCCTTAGACAAATAGTAAATGCTCAGAGGAGTGTGTTCCTTTGTTGGCTCCCATTAGCTGCAGCCAAGTGTTACTGAGCTGTAGTAAGAGCAGAGGAGCAACTGAAAAGCACAGAACACCCAAAACATCAAGCTGTGCATGCTCTGTCAGAGACTGGTGTGAAGCTCCAGAAGTTGTGTAATTCTTTTTCTTTTTAATTTTTTTTAATAAGCATAGTACTTCTGTGCTTAGGCAATTGCTTTTCCACAGCTTAGTCATTCAGCATTACATGAGGTGCCTGCACGATATGTTTTGACAGGTGCTGCTGAGCTGTTTAGTTGAAGCAGTTTCAAGTCATGTCTGCTGTTTGCTTTTAGTGGTTCTGGAATGGAATTTTTCTACTGAACAACTTTGTACAGTACACCAGAAATAACTACTTTATGCTCACAATATTCGGAGAAGCAAAAGTAATTGAATACCCAGAACATGTGAATAACTAACTGGCAAGAATGGACAAAGTGGCCACAGATCTTCAAACCTTCTTGTGGTGGAGGGGCCATGGCCTAACGGAGAGAGTTCATCCCTGTTTGCAGAACACATTTTTCACTCCCGGAAATATTCCCTTTGTGCACATGTCATTGTTATAGTTGCCCTTCTGGAAAAGTCAACTGTATTACTCAAGCTCTTAAGTAAGGTTTGAAGTGAATTAATAAAGCCTCCCCTGGACTTCTGTATATTAGTAAAGCAGAAAGAATGCTGGACAAATTTTAGCCCAAAAGTTACACAGGAAAGAACTACCAAGCAAGCAAGCAAAAAAAAAAAGTGAAAAGCAAAGTAGGGCTTCATCTAAATCTAAGATTTTAAGGCAGGAGAGGAGAGAGAAGGGGAGAAGAAACTCCTATATATTTACATCATCACAGGTCAGAAAATTTGTGCCTTTATGTCAATATAATGGAAGTCTAAGAGAAACCAAGTTACATGTAAGAAAGTATACTCAGAAATGCCAGATAACATTTTATATTCCTTGTCCTGAAAGTAATGGGACATAAATTGGCTATTAGTGAAAAATGCACTTCCTACAGCCAATATTATCTTTCTCAAGATAAGAGGAAGGATCAGTGTGTTGCCCAAATAAATGCTGCACATCAGCCAACCTAAAGAAATGTAGTAACTCCCAACTCCAGGTCTGTGTTACTGGCAGTTGTGTGTTTTGCAATTCTTTTGCTTTAAACATTTGAGGAGCACATTCCCCTACATCATCTATTGCTCACTAGAGAGGAGAAAAAAACCACAAACCAGAAGTCAATATCAGCTTTCAGTCTTATACTAATTCTTCCTTCATCACCAAGATATTTCTTTAAGCTCTCAACTTAATTATAAATCTTTATGTATGCATTAAAACAAAATACCTTTTTCATTCAAAAGTTTTGCTACAGGCTTTTGTTCAAGTGACAAAACACACTAGAGAGTGTAAAAAATATTTATTCAACCTAATTCAACATAACTATAATTTTCAATACTTAAAAACAAGATTTACAGAGTAATGACCTCCTACCACTTACGTGAAATCATCTTACAGTCCATACAGCTTTTTTATAATTGTATTTTTACAATAGCTTTAACTTCCAGAGGAGACAATGAGCTTTCCTGTGGAACAAGTTTCAAACCTGCTAATTTGCATCATTCAATTCTTCATGAGGCTTTTAAAAAACAGTAATAAATTGTTTGGAAATATATACAGTGAAGACCACTGAAAAGCTGTTTTCTTGAAACGAGGAATTCTGTAAGAAATACATATTATATTGTTTCAAGACTATCTTACAGAAAGCAGCAACTTTCAGAGGTTGCTACTGAATTTAAGAGTTTTATATAAAAGTGAGCCCACTAAGACAAATATAATCAGCAGACTTACAAGATTATAGTAATTCCTCTATTACCACAAGAACCTCAAACAGTATTTGATAATAGACTGAATGTATAGTTTTCAATACCTGTATAGTTTTTGAATACTAATTGGCCTTTATATACACTTTTGTACAATTCTAAAATATTACATCTTAGTAATTAAGATAAACATACTATAGAAAAGGTACCTTATTTTGAATTTCTCTTAACATACATTATTGCAGTCAAATATGGAGTCCATTCTGCATTTGCTTAATTTCTGGTGAAAAGAAATATTTATGAGTAATTTCACTAGAAGATTTTTTTAAACCTTTTTCCATGCATTGACATACTAATATGAACAAGGAAAAGAAAAAGCTTGGAGAAAAAGAAAGAAAATGTTGTTAAAAAATAACTTCAAGTACTAAATCTAGATTAGGTCTGGTATGAATATTAAATGGCTGTATTAGGTTTGCCAAAATTTAACTTCACAAAATGGTCAATTTCTGGTGAAATTAAGTTTGCAAATACATCAAATAACTGAAGTGCTAATGTCTCCCTCAGCTGACTACCTCAGACATATTGGAACAGCAAAGCTTACTGTATAAATAAACTTTATTACACATTTAAGATTTATCCTTTAGTTCTTTCCAAAATGGAGCCCAGTGAGCATCTACCCTGCTGGCGTGGTGCTCAGACCAGGTACCCAGTGTGTAGTGTCACCCCCCTCCAGTCAGCCTTTGCTCTAGGGCAGGAGAGCCCAGTCCTGAACAGAGCTGGGTGAGGCAGCTCTGGAAATTTAGAAGGATGCCCTACTCTGTCAGTTAAAATGTAGCTTTAGTGTTCAACCTTGTTTCCTCACATTTCTACTGTTCTTGGTATTTGTATGGATATTTACAGAATCAAAAGGAACACGGAAACTAAACAAGTGTTCTAATACCTAACTATAAACTAAGCAACTGAAATTTGCTTCCCCCGCGTTATTATTTTACTGTGGAGGAAAAAAAATGCTATCCAGCACCAGTTACAAACCACTAAAGCCATGAGAAAATGACACCAGGCACTGCAGAAGATCCAACAGGACACTGAAAATTATCAGTAATAAAAGTCACCTGAAAGCCATGCTAATTTTAACACCTAGTACTTAGGTGGCTAAAGCTGACATACAGGTCCTGTTGAGAGTGATCTATCTTCTGCTTTCTCTGTCATTTGAACATTTTACACTCCCAGTTTGATACCAGCAAAACCCAAGGAAATCTTTATTGACTGATGTCCCACAATTACTTCTTGGCAATGACTCACATTTCCTTTCTAAAACAATTTCCCTTCATAGTGTAAAATGCTGAACTGGATGACAGCATGGGTATGCAAACACATATAGAAAAGGCATTTGGATATAGCCTACATTAACAACATTTAGAATGTTCTGTAATTGATGCTTTTTTTTCCATTCAGTATATTGGCTCAAAGAAAATAATTCAGAAGCCTGTTGCCCAACAGAAATAACCAAAAATAATGAAAGCCAAGTCACATTCTTAGGTTCAGTGGTTGCTGAAAGGATTTACCCTGCCACAAGACAGTGCTTTATTGTATTTAAAGAAAAAAAAAAAATAGAGGAGCAGCAACTTATCACAATTTTCCACTACTGTGCAGTAACAATAGAACCAATACAACATGAAAACCTGTTAGGTGAGACTGCATGACATCTGGAGGTCACAGCCTTATGCTCCTTCTTGCTCAGGGTAATTTAAAATTTTGCGGTGAGCTTGGCGCAAATATTGCTGCTGCTTGAAGTAAACCTTAAAAGCTCCTTTTATAGCAACAAAAGCAATTCCACCCTGAAATAAAAAGATATTTTGAAAACCTGCACAGTTCAGTGTCGTATCATTGCAAATGTTCTTCTTAAAAATTTCCAGTCAAAGAAGATTTGTTTTCAAGCACACAGCATTTTCTTTTGAAGATTAACTAATTAGGACAATTTCAAATGAGTATCTCGAAGTTTTCTGTCACAATGCACTATTACAGAGGTTAATGTTTCTTAGAGGGATTACATACTGAATCTATAAAAGCTTTTATTTGCTTGGAAGACTGACACATATTCTTTTAAAAAAATAAAAATACAAAGAAAATGCAGATATGTATCTGCTTTCCTCCCTTCTCTGAATACATACTATACATGGCACAAGGAATAATAATGATAACTATTCTACAACCAGACAGTGAAAAACATCACTTGCCAAAAGTGGAGGGAAATAAAATCTGTTTTTGTAAAACAAACTTTTTTCCCCCTCCAAAAAGCTTGGTAATGTTTATCTCAAGCCTTCAAAATGAGACAAGAAGCCTTTCATCTGCATGAACGTTTCTAGTTTCACTGTTCCTTCCATATGGAAGACAGGGGCATAAACACGTTGAACTGTAAACAGGGGCTGAAGTGACATTCAGATGACCTGGGATACCATATAACCAAAATCAGTGTCCTTCCCCTTGTAAGGCTGCAACCAGAGAGGTTATTCACAAAGGAGGAGTGTCTCCTCTCCTGGTCATTCCCCCTCCACTCAACTTCTATGGAGAGTTAATTTTTCTCTCCTTATTAAAATAACAAACAAAGGGTTTCCCTCAAAATTAGTAAACAAAAGTTAATACGAAAAAGTCTATAATATAAAGCCCAGTCTTCCCTTGCAGAGATTGTTCTTAGAAGATGCTGGCTCCTCCTTAATTACTGCTAAGGCTTTCCTACTATAGTACCCGACAGAAGTTGCAGCTGAGATTAGTTTCAGTCATAAGGACAAACTCTTTCACCCATGTGATGCTTGTCTGCTGCCAAGACAAGCTACCTTAAAAAACCCCTTCCCTTAATCAAATGCCACTCTTAAAATTCTAGATCAATTCACGTTCCTTTTTTTTACTTTTCCTCCCTCCCTCACAACACTTCATATTTCCATATTATAATATGAAACAAACAATACTGGATCTTACCAAGATTGTCCTTTGTAAATTTGAGTTAACACTGCTGAACATCAGCTTGCCAACTATCGTGGCAATAGTAGGGAAAACTAGAGCTCCACAGAGAATACGTGTGGCAGAGACATGATCTGCTAAAGGGTTGGCCTCTGCTGGAATACGAGGAACAGGACATCCAATGCCTAAAGGGTAGGAGTGAGGAAAGAAAAGGTTACAGAGCCACTGCCTCAAAACAAACACAGCACAGTAGTGCCCACTCCCCACTCCAACGCAAACCTATATCCCAATTACTTTTTGAGAAATATCCCTCTTCTCAGTAAATATTCTTTTTCCATTAAATGACTGTAGTAATTTTTACTTTGAAGAAGACACATGATTTTTAGTTGCTTATTTTGTTACTAAGGCCTTAACTGAAACCATGCTCCTGCTCCTCATGCCTCCCCTTTCTCCCTAGGTACTATACAAACACAACCTAAACAGAATGAACGTAAAATAGAGGGATGGTGTTAATCACCTCTACTTCAGAATGGCAAAAACTACTTGCCTATCCCCATTCCCTAAAGGCAGAATTCAGTCTTGGTGTTTTCTTTTAAATTTAATCACATTACCTGGAAATATGCTGTTCAAAATTTGTAGCTTATTAGAGTATTTGCGCCACAGTCTGAGCACATAGTCCTCCCAACGGATCATCTTGCCCAATATTAGCATGACTGGGATAGTGGGAAGGCCAATCAGAAGAAATAAAGGATCAGCTCTCTCCATCACATCAAGACCTTCTTTGTGACCCACAACCTGGAAAATACATACAGTTGATAAATGTAACGAAGGCCACAACTCAACAAAAATGTAACTTAAAAAGTCAAGTTTGTTTGGAGCTGCACATACATTTTAAGTTAAAGAAAAAAAGAATATTGTTTTACCCTAATTTACTCTTTCTCTTTGCATCCTTGCTTGCTTATGAAGTGTAGTGCAGGCGAGCTACCACCCCTAGTTTGCAAATCATTAATCTTACACAGAGCTGTAACACAATTCCTTACCATCTCAAGAGAAGTTTAATATGTTTTTGTATAAGTAAAACCGCTAAACGTCTCAAACATTATTATAGCAGGCTTTCCAAAATGCACTGAAGAAGTTAGTTTTACAACAATTAATTCTGCACTCAGAAATTTATTAGATACTACTATTCAAAGGATAAATTGATAGCAAGTATCAAAATTTTATGCTGTTTAGGAATAGCTTATGCAACTGAGAGCACAGTATTAAACTATTGCTTCTTTGGACAGTGCACAAAGATGTACATTGTGTTCAGCTGTAGCGAAAATAGCATATTTTCATGTGTACTTTATTTTCAAATGTAGTTAGTGCTGTGATTTAAAGGACAATCCTTACTTCATCTAAACCTTTCTACTGTCATATAAAAAAATTAGTCAGCCTTTGCAGTTTATAAAATGTATGTATTAAAACTGCAACAAACAGTGCCTTATGTTTCTTAAAAAGTACATAGTTTTAATTTTGAATAAATCTAAAAAGGCTGAGGACAAAAAAACATTAGAGTGGTAGATATCCTCTGAAGTTGTCTCAATTTAAGAATTACTAAATGCTAATGAAGTCCTCGAAGTGCTTCTGGGAAGAACAGGCTCTTTCATGACTTTTTCCATTAGAGTCCAGGAAGACTAGAAACATTAAAATAATTATTGCTTGTCAGGCACTTAATTTCCTGATATGCTTTCACTGACTTGTTTTTCCCACAAATACAACAACTTATCACATCTTCACTTGCACAAAACTTAAATTTAGGTGGTAAGAAAATGCAAAAATAGCTAAATTAAAAAAAAAACAAAACAAAACCAGTACTTCTGGAGTAGGTAGGGCACAGGGAAGAAGCCAGGGTAACATACCCCAGTACCTTCAGACTGTACTTTTTAGCTATGCTTTGAAAACTATTCCATTTTATGCTCATAGAACAAGAAGTTATGTTATCTACCATAGCATCGAAAAATAGGCATAACCAATACTGTTGTTGCTCAAAGATTATTCCTGAAAAAAATATTCAGCATTTATCTTCCACCCAAACCATCAAGTCTGATGCTACCCTTTTTCTCCTTATAGTCCTTGTCCATCTAAAAAAGCCTCAGTATCTTGTCACTTCTGCTTTAGATTACTGTATTTCTCTGCTTTCAGTAAGCCTATATGGTTTGTTACTGACTTTGCTACCACTAGAGTAACAATGTCAATTCTGTATTTATTCTTCTTAAGTTTTAAAAATAGCCTTTGTGCTTCTCTCTGGCCCTTCAACTGAAGGAAAGGAGTCTGAAATGTGTCAAGAGACAAGTTGTATTAAACCAAGCAAACTTAGGGCAGCAAAAAGGGTGAGCAGTTTCCCTCTACTACCAGTTTAATCTTCTCCATTAGAAGCAAAGATGAATTATTGTCTTGCCCAGCATGCCATCCATACAATCAAAACACTAAATCAGGAAACGAGCTAATTCTTCATACCTGGGATGTGACCAGCTGCCTAAGCTAATATTTAGACAGATCCTCATTTCAAAAGCAAAACAACGACAGAAAGAAGCATTTATCTTTCCATTTGGTTATGCAGTTCTAGGGCAGATAAAAAGGTCATATAATTTTTGACAGAAAAGACTCAATGAAGCAGATAGCAAGGAGAAGAGGATCACTGCATTTCAAAAGTCTGGTTGTAGTATGTTCCTGTAGGAGCCACAAGAGCAAAATATCCAATGAGCAAATTTCTAAATGTACCATTCTGTGATACAGGGACTCATCCACTGGAATGGAGGTGGTACTGAAAGTCATTAAACATCACTTATGCAGCTGCTTGACCCTGGCCCCACTGTTACCAGGGGGACTGCAACAACTCATCTGGGCTCTGCTTCGGCTCTGCTGAGAGATCACATACAAACTGAACCAAAACAGCACACCATCTTGAGATGGAGTCACCTGCAGAACTGCAGGGCAGTACCACACCATTCAGGAACAACTAGTGCCAGATGACTTACATGGAGAAGGACCAGGTTCTATATTTAAAATGAGAACTGTGTAGAGGAATACTTGCAAGCATACAGATTTTGTAAATTCTACCTACAACTGAATTTGCATCAGAAATACTTTCATGCTTTCAGGCTATGGACTTGACAGAAGAATCAACAACTAAAACAGTAACAAAGGTCCTTCTAGTTATACAGTCTATGAAAACTCCTGTCTTGTGATTGAACTAGGACAGCTGTGAACAAGTTTTTCCATAGTTAATAGTCTACCACTCACCAACGTCATTTTTATATTTAAATAGCAAGTTCACAAGAACAGAAGTAGTAAAAGTAGTAAAAGTAGTAAAAGTAGTAAAAGTATCTTTTCCCCTTTCAACTAACCATACAGTCTGATGTAATTAAAAGAGCATACTATTAATTTGCAGTGTTTTGCGTTTGTTTATGAATGAATTGCGTCATTCACAGCATGCGTTATCCTTTATACAATTAAAAAAGTCACATTATACAAAAAAAAATAAAATCCCCATGTTTCAACCCTTTGAATGTTAACAGCAAAGATTTCTCCAGCTAAGAGAAAAGATTAGTCTCACGTCCTTTCTGAAGAATTACTCATTATTAGTAGCTAGGTGGCATTGGCACTTTTTCCATGAGAAGAGACTTGGGTTCAGCAGCCTGCCATACAACAGGCAGCCAGCTAGAGCAGTAGTGAGTTGTCCTAGTTGCAGACTGAACCATGTCTGAACAAGCATACTTGGTTTTATACACTGTGATCAGTTAGAAGTGAAAAGCTTTCTATCCACCCATCTTGAATTCACTTGTTAACTACAAGGAAGGCAGCTGAAGCATGTTTTAAGCTAAGGAAAGAGGAATCTTAATTTTTTCTTTAGAAGACTTGCTTTCAAAGGTGGCAAGCAGAGGGAGTACACGTGTACCTGCATCACCGTCACAGCTCCGTACGTAACAGCTGTCCAGTATATAGAGCCCACCATTATTCCAGCTGCAGCAAATGGACATGCCTTTGAGATCAGTCGATCTGCAAGATCCAAAACGTAAACAACTGGACCTATGATAAAGGAAAAGTAAGGTTTCAAGATACATATATATACACATAGAACCATACTGAAGAAAGGTCTTGCCATCTATCACTGGTAAGAAGGAACAAACTTGGCAAAATACAAGTCTGACAATCCCACATGTGCGGTTTCAATGAGGACATACAATTAGAAAGCTACTAAGCTATACTTGTAACTACCTACTATTTCATTTACTGCAACATCTTTCTGACAGGTTGATACACTGGTTAGAGCACTTATTTACCCACTAAAGCTGACTAGCTTCCTTTGTGTTGAATCAGAATGGTTCTGTTGTGGAAAACATTTTAGGCTTAGTGGCTTTTTTATTTGTTAGATACTTTAGTTTTCAAAAGGAAAAATACCACTAAGCAGTCATGTACTTCATGTACTTATCTTTAGCAGCTTCACCTAAAAATTCTGTCATTAAACCATCCTGCTATACAGTAAGAAGTAGCACAGTCAATAAAAAAGATTCTTTCCCCTGGAAGAGGCTGCATTCAATATATTTGGAGGACCACCTCTCAAACCCTGGGGGAAAAGTACTCCTTTTCAGGTTATTTAGTGCCTTTGACAACAATGCATGAATAGTTTCATTGTTCTGTCTATGGACAACTGTACTTTCCAGACTCACACAGAGCAAGACGTTACCCTGACCACCTTTGGTGAGGCAAACAAAAGCAATGCTTGCATATTTTCTTTGAGAGACTGCAAGAGCACCACGAAAGCAAAAACCAGAAGACTGAAATGTATGTATGGAAGTGAAAAACATCATCACCATGATCAGATTCCACATTATTTTTGTATTTGTCAACAAATTGTACATACAGACTGTCCTCCCCCAGCTCAAATGCATGAACAGTTCGTTCCTGTCAGTTCCCTCCTACTTTTTCCTACCAAATTCAGTGCTAAAGTTATGCTCAAAATGAGCCTACAGGCATTCTTAATGGAACTAATCCTCCATGTCTCTCATCAAGGTTTACTCACTCTGGCCCGTAATTCTTTTGCTAATCACTATATTTTTGGGGGGTGGGGTGGGGAAAGAATTATCTCTTGAACAATGGCATGAAATGATTTACTGAAGTCTGGATAGACTAGATCTACAGGACCTCTACTAGATGAATTGCCAGGCTAGTTAGCATGTTCTGGATTGTACACTGGTCCCAAGTTCTGTGCCATTTTCCTTCTGAGCTCCAACAAATCAAAACTTGTTCTGACCTTGCACAGAATTAAGATTAGGTGCCATGGTTGGTTTTGGTTTTTTTACATGAATTAAAAGCTCTGCATTTAAACATACAATCAAGATTTGAAATTCATATCACATATTTGCAGAAAACATGTTTCCATCAGCCACAGTGACAAAATCGTGACTTGTTTCATGACTTAGTTGGCTCTTCTTTTTCAAAGAACAGCTCTAGTGTGAATGATTTCAAAACAACCAGTTCTATTCAGTTCAAGTCAGTCAGTGAAAAAAGCAAGAGGAACATCTAATTGAATTAATTCATTGTCATGTTTTATCACCATTGATTGGTATTCTTGCAAAGCACTCTCAAATTTGTGGTGGGTTTTTTCCTTTTTTTTTTTTTTTCAAAGAAGGGGGTAGGATTTTACACACTGTTTGTACAGTGGTAGCATCCAAAGACCTTGTCAGAGGACTAATTTTTTTCCTTGTACATGTGTATGTGTGTGAATATCATACTGAAAAGCTGCAATTTAAATACATTTATCTTTTATGCACTTTTGACATAAGTCATTGTAAATACTGCAGAGTTACATATCAGACTAGCGGGCAGTCCTAACAACTTGGGCAGAACATCACTTAATGTACTCTCTACTCAAGCTCTGCTGGAGCCTCAAGTTCTTGATTTACTACTCATGCACTTGAAATTTCTTCCCTTTGTGTGCATTTTCCAGTACAGTGTGCATTCTTTTGTGAAAAGCTCTAATTTTCAGGGCAGGAAGTATGTTCCTACGTGGCTTCTCTGAATACCTCACCAGCATCCTGCTTCAAACACACCAACTGCTGTCAATTAGTCCACAAACAGTGTAACTCCAGAGTTAACTTATTCTCGAGTTGAGCATCCTGGTGTTGATAAGGTACCAAAATTAAAAGGTTTCTGAAGAGGGAACACTCTGCTTAAAATACAAAGAACTGGAACAAGCAGTTCAACTCCTAACAGTTGTGTTTAACTTTCCAGTACAGACTTAAAGTGCTGGGATGTCTATCAATGTGCTTGAAGTAGCAACAAGGTCATAACTGCAAGCACTAAATGCACAGTAGTTTACACATATTGACTGTTTCCCACAGACACTGAACAAATTGTTTAGTTGTATAATTTTGAAAACTTATATTTATTTAAAGACAAGAAACTCAAAAAGCAGTGAAGCTTCCCTTACGACACTTCAAATATTAACAAATCACACCTACTGATACTAATCATTAAGACAACCTAGTTGGGTATAGACTATGAGAAAAAAATTACTGGCACAATCTTTTAACTAGCCCTTTAGGAAGGAAGTAGTGAGAAAGGAAGACATCTGTTTCTTTTAAAATGCTATTAAGGAAGAAGCAGGAAAATAAATATCGCTGATATACAAATTAAAAAAGGAAATACAAACAAAAATATTTTTCATTTTGCAAAATCTATTATGCTTTGACAGAGTTTTTTCTGCCAAACTATGTTTTCTATTTATTAAACTGAAATAATTATCTAAGGAATACTTTGATTACTTTCAAAGTGGCTATAATATTTTTCTATTTAGTAGAAGTTCTCAGAAGAGAGGAAAACAGCTAGCAAGAACACAGTTACTACCAATTACCAAAACTGATAAGCACTATCAAATTTTAATTGGAATTATAATGTAGAGATAAGCCATTGGAGAGGCTGTTTTGAATTGGTAAATACATAAAAAGACAATCACTGTTACATATAAAGATATTCACTGATGTCTCCTCAAACTGATATGACTTCTAAACTGTCACTAAACTAGAATCATAAATTAAAAGTTGTTTTAGAAATTTGTTTTTAGAAAAAAGTATCCAGCAGCACATTAAAGAAGTCTTAATGTGAATAAGTTATTGAACTGCAATGCCTTGGGGAAACTTTACTTGTTACTTCTTCACTCTCAAGTAATTTTAGATTCTTGTATGGTAGTACTAGTAATGTCTTCTAAAGACACCTGCTGCAGGAGAAAGGGGCTACTAACAAGACTGCTTCAAAACGTCACACTGTCCAACTCTGCCCCCTGTGACCTTGACTGACCTCCAGCTGAATTGTGAGGAAACAGCTTGGGGTTACCAGAAAGATCTACAAATGGGCAAGACTGTCTCACTTGCTTAAGGCACTTCAAGCCCATAATTGATGTCCCATGGACCCAGATTCATCTCCCTGCCCTACTATCCATGTCTTGTGTACTCTTACCCAAGTCTGACTTTTTATGCCTGTATCTCTTAAAATGGAAGATAGTATTGTGAAGGAAAATACATCAAACGTATGAAGATCCTCTAAATGCCTGCACCCACTTGCTACATCATCATTTCTTTAACAAGCTGTTTTATTTTTAAACAAAATTTAAGCTTCCATGGCAACCTTTCATTTTCATGCTGTACTTAATATATCCCATAGACCACATGGGCAAATGAAGGCTGGAATAACAGCAACCACTGCTAATTTAATTACATGCAACATACTGTGCAGTAGCCTACTTTGCTACTCAAGTAAGTAGACTCTGGAAGACCATGTCCAGCTTTTTTCTTTCACCTTGACAAACAGAACCAGAGCAGTACCCAGCAACCACAGATATTCTACCTCTTTATTGTAGGGCAGTGTTGACTCAGAAATACTTTCCAAACAAAGTGAAAGTATGTTTTTTGGGTAATACCACATACTGCTTAGTAAAGTCCTTTCCTTTTAATTTCCTTTGATAAGTTTCTCTGCAAGCTGGGTCAAAAAAAAGGATGTATTTATGTGTTGTGTGGCAATTGGTGAAAGAAGTCACCCTCTGCTTAACAAGAAAAATAATCCCATTAGCCGTGAAATAATTACAGGTCAGTCACAAGATTTATCAACATACCTGAGTAAACACATCCAAATTTTTAGAAGATGTTTAACTAAGCCACTGAATGTGAGCAGAATACAAAATTATTTCTGTCTGGAAAAAGGAATAGGCAAATTTTCAACAGAACTGATGCCCTGAGCATGAGAAAGGGAAAAAAAGGAAGAACAAATAAAGAAACAGCAATATCAATGACACATATCTCACCTAGCTTTGGAAATACTATTAAATATTCTGCATTGCACTGAGGACAAGCAACTCTAGCAGTACTGTTTCCTCTTTGCTTCTCATCCACCCAGCGCTGCAGACAAGTCTGATGCACCCATTTCGTGGAGCCCCTGCACCTGCAAGGTCTCACCCACTCTGCTGTCCGATCGTCCTCATCGGTAGCAAAACAAACCCAGCAGCTTCTGTAATTACAGGAAGGAAAAGAAAAAAGAATTTTTTTGCATGCTGAAAATAAACATTCACATGTGAGAACAGGTAGCTTTAGAAAACGAGAACCTAGAGGAGATGATGCTTGCTACTTCATTCTTAACCCCCAAAAACATACCACAGTTTTGCTATAAAAAACAACATAAAACACAGTATTACAGACAGCTAAACAACTGCTTTTAATACATTCTGAATTATTAATTTAACTTTTAGATAATTTATGATTAAAAAGCATTAAGACTGTAGTCCAACCTTTGAATAATTCAAAATATGAAAAATCCATATATTTTTTAGTGTATCATCTCATGCTATAGCAGATGTTTTGGTAAGTTTTTTTAATTTTAAAAATATAACATCAATACTGTAGTCTGTTGCTTGGAAAACTGACTCCAATCCACTTAAATGATACAGTGGGTCACAAAATCTGTAAATAATTATATTAAATTCATTCCCTCTCTTTGAAAAAAAGTACTTTGTTGAGAAAAATCAATTTTGCATAATGTCTAAGTTGCACAGTACTTCAAGACTACTACTGTACCACTAGAGAAGAAAATTTCTGCATTGAAAAATTATGTGGGCAAGTAAAACCCAAATATATTAATTCTCTAAGGAGAAAACACAAGACTTGACAGGCTATGTGACCTGACCTGCAGTGAGCACATAACCTGGTAACTCCTAGATACTTGATCTGATGATCAGGCCTGACCCTTGCACCCCTTACAACTTGCAAGAGAAAGCAAAGTTTGGATCTAAACTAAGAAAATATCAGATATGTTGACCCAATAAATTAGTTTTTACTGTGAAATAATTTGCTAATTCCCATACTGAAGAAATTGAAGTTTACATAATAAACCAGAATCTACCAAAACAAGGATCTTACCACAAATGTAAGTATATATATACATAATACAGATATCTGGTTCAGTATTTTTAAAAATATTTTACACAAGCCATTGCAATCACAGTTAAACCTTATAAAAGAGCACAGCAACAGCATCCTATAATTTAACTATCAAGACACAACCTAATTAGACATTGTGCACTATCTGAGGTTTTGCATCACTATTTTGATGAAGTTCTGTTCTCTTAACAACTTGAGTAAAAATATTAAGATGAGTGCTAAGAGGCTCCTTGTGAGTAACCAGCAACAGACAGTAACTGAGATAGGGAGAAGCTGAGAAATGCTCTGGCATTTGTAAACAACTTTACTATTTGAGAATTGCGATCGTGGTTTCTATGACAAGATGTTAGAGTGGTTCGTGATGCTTCTCCCCTCACCTCCTAGCATTCATTGTAAAAAAACCTTCTTCCTGGCCTTTCCAACTCCATCTCATTTTTTCCATTTCAGCTTCTCAATCACTCCTTACCTTTATTCCTTCTCCCTATTCTGTATCCCATCTCTAACCTGTGTTAGCATGCAGGAAGAGAAATTACAGTTCAGAAATCTCCTCCAACTCTGGTAATTTTGCCAGATTATCATATTTTCTCTTGTTGAAACCAGTGCTAAACAGTTGTCAGGAATCCACAAATTTATACTTAAGCAAATGCATACTGAAGGCCTTTCTGCAGCACTCATTTCAAAAAAAGCAACAATGCTTGTAACTAAGCTTGTTAGAAAAAATTTAGAAGCCCAGCAAGGGCCAGTCTTACTAGAGCCACTTTCAAAGCAACAAAAATAATTACTTTAAAAGGTCAGTTGTAAACAGGTTATGGGTTTCGTTTTTGTTTTGAACCCCATGAGGAAAAAGAGGGCAGAACCTACAGTGGGAAATTTTTGTCAGGCTCCAACTTGAAGAAATAGAAAATATTGTCTAACAGCTTCCTCACTATTTTGGGTAGTATCCTATTTGTAAACTTAAAAAAAAAAACTTTCTTTACAGAAGAATCATGTTTTGTTTATAGAAATAACTGTGCCTATAAAATATTTGCAACACATTTTTTTAAAGCACTGAATCTTTTGTTGATCTATAGTGGTGAAGTACATTGAAACTGAAGTTGTGAGTGTGTACAAGCAGAAGGCAGCCCGTAGCATACTTGTAAAAGGGAATACAATTTGGGGTTCAGATTCCAGAGAAGACTGCAGAAAAAGCAATATAATATTGAACAATATGTAAAATAAACCTGTTGTGTCCACATGTAACTACAGCTATAAGTACACACTATAGTAGGTACAGATGTAAATTCAAACTGTGGTGCTCTTTAACTGGCTCAGTTTGCATTCAAGAAGACTCTTCAGGTCAAGACATCTTGAATCAGAACTGTATTTTCTTTCAGTTGTCTTACTGGGAAGGTAAAATCAAAGCCTGACTTGGCTTCCTTCTGTCCTTCCCCACAGTGGTTTAAAACAAAATTGTCATATTATGCACTCCTGTAGTACCACCTCTCTTTTCACCTCCATGCTGCCAATATGCACCTACTGCAGTCCCATTAACCTTCCTAAGCAGGAGGAGGAAGGACAGCTAAACCCCAAGTCAGTAAGAATCTAGGTGAAAATGCCAAGACCACAACAAAGATTTGTAAGTATTACAGACCATGGCAGACATTTTGCTTCATTGCACTTGATATCAAGGAGTTCTTAAGGAATCCAAGTTCTTGCAATGTTTACTGGTTTTTATTTACATTGAGACCCCCCCCAAATTTACTTTAAAAACAAATAATACAATACAATACTACTGACAATTGTTTATCTTCAGCAGTTTTTTTCTGCATTAAAGGTAAATATTCACTAATTCATTCCACATCCTATTTAAGTCTACAACTGCTTTAATTTTGTAACTCACACTTTTATTTATAAACAAAAGCTTCACAACAGAGCTAGTTAGGACTGAGGATGCCAGCACAAAATGCAAGTCTGGTTTATTCAAATAACAACAGATTTAAGCAGGAACATAATCTTGCTACACTGCAATTTTAAGTGGTGAATTTGTCCATGAATATTCTGTAGATTAAATTCTGTTCTCAAGTTTTCTGTCAAGGTTAGTAAGTCAAGAAAAATATGCATCTCTTCTTTAATTGCTTCATCCAATTTCTTGCCAGCCAATCATATCTGAAAACCTGAAAGATCTATGAAAAGAGTAACAAAATCCTTTACAGACTTAAACCTTTAGCAAGTCATGAATAATGAACAGTAAATTCCCTGTATTCTGTCATCAACTTTATCTCTTTCCACTGACAGCAGCTGTAGCAGAAAGGGCTAAATAAAACCATTGCAAAACAAGAATCTTGGCTCTTGCCAGATTTTCCATTTTCTTGTACTGAATAAAATATGACCTTGATTCTTACCACTGAATCAGGTTGCTACTCAGATAACCTGAAATAGAAAGGGCTGAAAAGGTGGAACAAACCATTGTTTCTGATGGAAACTCAACCCTTTTTCCTTGATGACTTTCTACAGAGCCAAATCGATATCACTAATGTATTTTTCCACACCTCCTTGGCTCAAAGAAAACACCTACCACCCTCCCTAAAAAACCCAAAACAAAAATAATAAAAAATACCACAAAACCAACCAACAAACAAACAATACAAAAAAATTATTCAAAACCAAGGCCAATATCACTATTTCAGCTTTGAATATGAGGTTACGAATGCCTTTTAGATTCAACTGCCCAGCAGCTAAAGCTCTCCGGTCTCAAAAATTCTATTCTGACTCCAAGAATTTATTGCATCTGTTTTTTTCCCCAGCAAAGACAAACTCTTTTCAGGACACTGCATATGTTAAGAGCAAAGCAGATGGAGAGAAACTTGTATTGAAGACTAGAGATCCTATACTCCAAATGTTATATGACTAATCTAAAAAGCTAAGGCCTGCCTAAAAACAGGTTTTTCCAAACCACGAGTTTCTTAGCAAATAAGGAGGTCACTCCCTCTGGTGCCCGGTTAGAGCTACAGCTCCAACACTTCAGTAAGATCTTCCAGTATCAAGAGACATACCTAGAGGCAGACTGCTTTCCTTTTTAAGTTATATTCCTCCTAAAGGTTATTTTTTCCAAAACCAGCCTTAGATGGGAGGGAAGATGGGATCTAATTCATGTAATTTAAATCAAATCTGCCTCAACTTGTGAGAGCTGAATTAATAATGAAACAGCTTTGTTTTCAAGCAGGCATGACTGTATAAAGCAATACAGAAAATAATTTAAAAGCAGTACATGGATTACTTAGACACAGTAGTTAAAAGAGGAGCAGAAATTTCTAGAAGCCCCAGAAGCCCAGCAGATATCCTTGTGTCTACAACGCTTAATGGAAGATGACTTGTGAGACTGGGACAGCACAGCGGCTTCACTGGCTGGTTTCAAATATTCACTACAGGAAATAGGAACGCAAAATGTTTCGAAACTTTCCCCCTGATGTTCAGTGGCACACAAGTATGAATGGTAAGCAAACCCAGAAAACTTCTCGGAAAAGAAAATTCCTGCAAGACTTTCAGCATGTGAAATGTGAATTTGAACATGCACGACATGCTCCTGAACCATGAGCTAAAAAGCATTTTACCTCTCATTAGTGGTCCTTCACAAAATAAGAGATTTTCTGCATTTGTCCCACACAGCACATTGCTTTCCCTTGAAGTGGCAGGAATTTGCTGATATCTTGCTGTCAGAGTAAAGCACCCTTATTCTGCTAAGCAATGAGTGTCTGAGTAGCTTATTGCAATTGAATCTCACATCCAAAAAGAAGGAAGTGAAAAGGCTGAAACATAACTGGTAGTAACAATAGCAGCCAACACGGTGAGGGGTGAAAACTTACCTTGTAAGAAATGACTGAAAGCATTCCAATAACTGGCCATAAAAAGGCACTCTGCTGAAGGATGACCTACAAATCATGTTTGGAAGAAGCGATCTTTCACGATCTTCTGTAACAACTATTTATGCATATTCTATACCAAGAGATAAAATATCTTGATGACAAATACTGATAAGATTACACTAAACCTGCCAACGACACTCTAAGAACTGTAAGATCACGTTTAAGTGCGAGCACTAGGATGCCAGACAAATGGAGTTACCTGGCAGCATTACACTGCTTTGAAGCTGCCTGAAATGCTAGGAGGCATACAGCGAACTGTTCTCTCAAAGAGCATGAGAAACACCGCATTGCAAACGCTGCTGCTGAGCATTTCCTCTTCTGGAGTGTGAAGGAACCAGCAGCAGTAAAATTCCTGCAGTAGAGGGCCACTGCCTGGTCACAACAGAACACAAGCCTGGCCTGCATATCCCTGATAAAGGCTACAAAGAGGGGAACACCATTAACTCAAGAAATGTTACATCATGCTTCACAGAGGAAACGAAGTGGCAGAAGAGACAGACTCACTTGTAGGATTATAGATGGAACACTGCTTTTTCCCCAATATTTTCCTGGCCATTGCATCCAGTTGAAAATACTTTTATCTTCAAGCCAAGATCTGCCTATCAAACTCAAAAAACCCTTACACTATCCTAAGGGGAAAAAACCACACATGTGGAGTGAGGAACAGAGATGCCAGTACAGAAAGAGTAGTCTTGGATACTCCATCAGGACTTGTGGATCCTTTTAAGGCAGCATGGCATAGCAGCCATATGCCAGCCTGTATCATTCAACTACAAAAGATGCTGTCACCTTGAAACAAAGTCTAAAACCCTCAAAGGAAGTTCTGAAAGTCATCTGACCTAATACTCATTCTGTTCTGTCCACTCATGAAAGATAGTGTAATGTTGTGTAAAGGAGACCTTAATAAGAATGTCCACATAACAGCAACTAGACTTTACTACAAAAGTAGTGCTTTCATTAAAAGCAGCAGGGAAAGCTTAAATAGACAATATCAAGCTAATGCTGGTGTGAATATATGGCCATACAAGTGGTATCCATATAGAGGTTCTGATATCCTATAACTTCAGGATGGCATTGTTTAAACTAGATTTTAAAAAGCTTTTCATAAAAGCCTATGGATAACTAAAATCCAGTAAGCAAACACATTAAAACAAAACAGAATAATCAACTAGAAAGTGAATCAGAAAGATCTAGTGTTTATCCAAAGTTCAATTTGAACTTATTTATATATTCTCACTTACAGTTAAAATAAGGGGAAATACTTGAATTATTGCACTATATAAAGGCAGAGAGATGAGTAAAGGACAGTTCACAGAATCCTGCTTGCTGCTTTCTAGCTTGTGGATAAAATTAAACCTTTGACTGCCAGCCACCATCTATTGTGCTTAAATTGGGCCTTAAAAGGCTTTTATGTTCTTTGCTTCTACGCAACTTGGCTAAATCTGACTGGACTTTGAAATTCAGTTATCTTAAAGGCTTTAATATTACCATACTCTCACTTTTTCAAAAGGAAAAGCTGAGAAGTCACGAAGGCTCAGGGGCCTTGCTGTCAGCCTTTAAATATATAATGAACTTTGCCATTACAAACATTTGGGTTTTTTCTTAAACTAGGGAAGGAAAACAGAGCCCTTCTAGAAGTGCACAAAGAAGAAATCAGGTAAAACTATGACTCATATAATAAGCACCTTTTTACTAAAACATCATACATTTTGCTAATTACACTGTTGTTACTATACATTAGCAGCTTAGCATACAACTCTAACAATTTAAGCTACTGAGTGCCTGCTGGGGGGGGACAGTTATTCTTATCATCATGATTTCTTATCATCATAAGAAAAATAAAACTGACTAAAACTAAGTGGAAAAAGATAAAACAAACAAACCCAAAGAACATACACACATACAAAACAATTTACTTCCAAGAACTGAAACATGCTTTGAACAACATGTTTTGAACTGAAAAGCTGAACAAGTAGTCAAGTATTTACATACCTAGCAAACACTGAAGAGTTTTTAGAGCATTAAGATAATGCCTTAAAAATGTCATGGATTTTTTTATAATGCAGATAGCTTACTATATAGGGAAACATTTTCTCATGCATTGTTTGACAAATCCGCCAATAATTACAAACAGGAAGTAACAGAGATATGAAGTAACTAGTAAATTATGTTTTAGAGGCTATTTAAAGTTACTTCCTTTAATGTGACTTTAAACATTTTAATTATTTATTAACTGCCTCTAATATTCACAATATTGTATAGCAGTATGTCTGAAAGCACCAGCTGATGAGGGAGACAAAAACCAAAAGAAATTCCTTTAAGTCTTGGCTTCTCTAACTGCAGAGCAGCAAAATGTCAATGTATAACTACAGCAGTAAGAGGTTTGATGGCCTAGAATTCATATACTACTATTTACATTGGCTGAAGAAAGAAAAGCTGCTGACATGTTCAAGATCAGTCTCAAAAAGAAAACAAAAATATGTAGTTTCTATTAAACAGCGTTAAACAATGTTACTTGGCACTGGGGGAAAGGGGAAAAGAGTTGCACCAGAAAAATACCAACAGTGGTATTCGTAGTGCATGCACAGAGTAGATGACAGATGTTACAAATATCAGGACCTACCCACATACAGAACAGAACAGACCAACTTTGACCTGTCTAAAACTGTAACCATCTTGACATTAAGCTGTTGCTGTGATGAGCACAATGTAAGGAATGCAAACGTGAGCTCAACCTCCTGAAGCCATTTTCCAGAGTCACACAGGTAATGCAGAGTACAAATTAATCTTGAGGCACAGTACCTTTGTTTACAAAGTAAATACATTAGCACAGACCTTATCCTTTAGAAACCAAACATGCCTTCTCGCTTTACTTTTTAAGGAAGGTAACTGTGAAATAAAAGGTCAGGTTTTTTTCATGTATTCCTAGAGTTTCATGGTTAAACTGACTACATTGGGTAAGTAATTTTTCTCCCATGTTCTTCCAAAATAAAAAAAAAAAAAGAGAAGAAATAAGGAAGTGCAGTCCTAAAGCTGCAAAGAGTGGCAGGGAGACTCCAAAGCAAGCAAATTGCTGTGAACTAAAAAATTTGTATAAAAGACACTATTACTCAAGTTAGTCTCAGTTTGTATTTTCTGCCTTTTTTACTGGATAATTTACAATATATGAGAATAAACCAAAAAGCTCTACTGAAGTCAGTCATCCTTATATCATCCTAATAATACAATTTGAACAGTTTCTGACCTAAAAATTACCAAAAAACTTTAAATGCCAAGAACACATATCCTTGGGATACTAATACTTCAAGGACATTAAAAACCAATCAAATGTGGCAGACATTGAAAATCTGTCTTAACTCTGAATAAATATGAAAAAAGCTCCAAGGTGTCTGATGATAACATTGAGTAGCTCTCCTCAACACTGTAGAATCGACTGCATGACTCACCAGTAGAACAGTCACGAGCACTCAGCACATGGTCTTCTGTAATTATATCCTTCACAGAAGGCTAACATATGTTGGCACATTTTAGTCCATTAAAAAATATCCACTCCTAAACAAAAGTATTCAGGTGCCAGGAGGAGGCACTTACAACAAGAAACAAATGAGGGAAGATGAGAAAGGTACATAAAGACAACACCAGAGGTTTAAAATAAAGGCTCTTTTTTCTGGAAAGATTATGAAGAAATAACTACTATATATATTAAGAAAAAAAAAATCACTGAATGCCAACTCCTCTTTCAGAGCAGGTGCTAAGAAAGGCTAAGTGCAGATTTGCTAAAAGGTGTTGGTGGACTGCACCTCCTATATCGGCACCTCCAGCACAGCACACTCATGTCATGCAGTGCAAATAGAGCCCTAATACTGTGCTGTCTAACTATTTGAACTGAGGTTCCATCTAGACCTGATATCATAGAATTACTGGTTGGAAGGGATCACAGGAGATCTCGTCAGACCTCCTGCCCAAGACAGAAGAAACACTGAATTCAGACTGGATAGCCAGAGCTTTCTCCAGCTGGGTCTTGCAGAAGTCCCATGGACAGAGATCAACATCTGCACTGGGCGAACTGTGTCCATGAACTGCATCGGACCCCATCCTCACACGCCAAAACCTTCTCTGTTCAAATTTCCAGTAGTTCTTATCCCCACCGATAGACAGTCTGTCTTATGAACAACCTCCGTGGTAGATATTAGAAGCTTATTAGGTCCCCCCAAGCCATCCCTTCCTCATGCTAAGCAGGCCCAGTTCCCTTATCTTTTCCTAGTAAGTCATGTGCTCTAGGCCTTTGACCATCTTAGGTTAATTTAGAAACATTAGCCAGAAGCAGTTTTGCTTTAACCACTTCAGATTGGATCTTCTTATTCGTCTGCACTGAAGATAAATTTGCTACTTGTGGTAAACTATAAATGCTAGTAAAAACACAAGCAAGTCATGCACTCTTTTGATAAAGGTAGGTATTAGATCCCCTAACAAGATAGTGCTTGACCCATTCTGTTGCTGAGAGGAAGAAAAAGATGCACCAAAAAGCTCTTGTTCTCACCCCAGGAACTTTTCACCCACTCTGCAACACAGTAAGGCCATAAAGAGGTTAGGACATCAGAAGCACCAAACAGCTAGCAAATTCATTACCACTTTAAGGATTACTTAAAAAAATGTTTCAAAATTGAAACCTGAACTCTTTGATATTTCTATATCTGATATTATACATATTTTTATTTGCATCATACACTTGCATTAGTTGTCAAAAGTTTTAACTTCATTGAGCACTTTAGGACACATGCCAAAGGAAACCACCTGAGTTAAGCACTATGACAGAGGTCTGAATACTTTTATATGAAAGAGATAAATAGGGGTTTTTCTACATGAAGCAGATACAACAATCAAAAATATTAATTGAATGCCTTGATAATACATGGAATACCAAAGTTTTTAGTACAAAAAATTATAACAAGTCTCTCAGGAGTTTCCCCACACTTAAACAGAAGGAATAATTACTTACTGTCTGTAGGTAGAAGTTCATTGTTAAGAAGCAATTAAAACATGTATGTTTGTTCCTAAGCAGACCAGACATCAAAGATAGGAATATAAAGCCCATAAGATGACAGTCAAAGGTTAAGATAGTTTATAAATAACATGCTGATACCTTTATATTTCAGATGGGCAAAAGGCAGTGTACATGTCTGCATTAAGTCTACACTGATCATCTTTACTGATAAGTCACAGACACTCAATCTACATAGAACCTTCAGCATAAAGAGAAGCGAAAGTGAAATAGTACGGAATGTACCCAGGATGAAGCAGTAATGCAAAAGTCAAGATATTACAAAGTTATTATTGTTTCAAACTTTCATTCTTCAAACCCACTCTCCAAGATAGACATAATTTTGCTTTTTCTATCCTGTATCAAGATCAGCTTTCAATCAGTTGGAGTAAAGACAGGGAAAAACAAATATCTTGTTTCCTCTCTGGTAGAGGTTAACCCAGCACAGTCCGTTCTTTATTCTTATACTGCCTTCCTTCTAAGCATGCACAACCTACTCTCAAGGAACAACAGAAAGCCAGGTACTTCTAGATGCTGATAGGCTTTGGCCAGAAGACAGGTAAAATCCTCTCTCAAAAAAGCGTTTAATTGTATTGTGTAGAAAGAAAACAATTCCTTCAGGTAGGACAAAAAAGAGACATTCTTAATCAGTGTAAGCAGAACAGGCAGACTCTGCAAAGATGGCATTTTAATGCAAAGTAAAAATACTACATAAATCCTGCATTGTGTTTTATGTTGTTTATTATTCTGCATATCTTATCTGGTTGAACTCCCCTCCTATAAAGAGTCACTCATATGTCAACTTCAGTCAGTGAGAGAACTCACAGTGCACAACATCCAGTACAAATTTAAGAATTTCAGGATAAAGGCCTTCAATCAAGGACCACACTGCACTAGTTACATTCTCTAGGCTGTAGCATTAAGGTGTTAATCCAGAGTGGTGCATTAGGTTACTAAACAGTTGATTGTGAAAATAAAATTAAATCAGGGCCTGCACTTCTAAGGAGATAAGAAAAAGATTCATACCAACAACACCACAAATGCTACCTGTAATGAAAGCAGCAATTGAAAATTACGTACAAAAGCACTGAATATGCTTTTTTCTTGTGAAACACAAATTACTATGGAATCAGATGACAGTTGAAAAAACAAATCTAAGACCCATAAATTTACTATTTTGCAATTTTTGAACTAGAATTGCTAGCATTTTTCTGATAAATCAATGCTCTGGCAAAGAGAAAATTTAGTTGCAGCAGTATTTCCCTCTTGATAGTATAAATAATTTCTTAAGCAAACTACAATTCTGCAATTTGTTTAATTGCTTTTCAAGTCTACCTGATTTCAACTCAATATATTGTCTCCTTTCATTAAGAAATGGCAAGGGTAGAGAACAGAAGTCATCCCACACTGCTCTAGTTTTTATCAAGGGCATATTGACCACAATGGAACCAACTACTATCCGTTCAGAAAACAAAGCATAATTCAAAAATTAAACCCTGCTAAAATTACCACTACACTGATTCTTCAGCATATGCCTGCACAAGCCTTCAAGAGACTATTTATCACATTTTGACTAATATCTTTGAATACTGAAATAGCAGAAGGCAGCGGTGACCACGCTCTGACCAGCTGATACAGGAAGAAGGGAGCAGTTGTCTTTAATTTAGATAGTATAAGAAATATTGCAAATCATTACCACATAACATGCTTTAAAAAACAAAACCCCAGCATTCTGAAGCCTTAGCATAAGCAATTGGAAGAGCAATCCACGCAATTCAACTGAAGTCAAGACAATAAAGCTTAAATATATGAGTACACTTAGCATTATAGCTCACATTAACAGCACACAAAAAGCCCATTGCCACATAATTTCAAGTTTTAACGAAAATTACTATAATTCTGCAATCTATGCATTAAACCAAGATGAATAAAGGGATTAAAAATAATAAAATAATAATAAAATCTTACCATTTAGACAGACTACTAACCTCTACCGTCAGGTGTACACATTAGCCCAGGAATATGGCCCTTTACCACAGATTGCACAAAAAATAACCATGTTTTACAACTATTATCTGGAACAGTTATTTAAACACAAACGAGAGGAAAAAGATTACAAGACTGATGGAAATTCCAATTCTGAGGCTAGAAAAGATAATGATAATCATATGGATTAGTTTTGTAAATGCTGCAGATGAGACAACTGCATAGTGTAGTGTTACTTCACCATCATGCTTCTTGTATTTATGCTGCAGCCAATCCTTCAGGCAAGTATAAAATCCTTAGCTAGAAATTTTGAGTAACAAACTCCTTACATCTTAACAGCTATTTACCTTTGTTATAAATGCACGGTTTGCTTCCAGACCAAAATTATGCAAGGAAAATAAAGAATGCAGCACAAAATACATCAAAGAAAGCTGAATCCCAGGCAACAATGTCAAGATGCTATCAAGACAGTCCTTACACTGGAGAAATCCAAATTGCTTTATTAAGGAAAAACACCTGTAATCATACAGGTGTAGAATCGAAGAGTCAAGAGTAGAAGCCAACTGTTCTCTCTCACAAATACAGAACTAAAGAACTTGCTCTGAGAGCTCTGACCCTTGTATACAATGCAGTGCATGCATTCAGATCCACAGCAACACCTTACTCCTGATACAACAGGAAGTCACCACTCTCAGTGAGTCATTTTCACTGGAAAGCCTCACTCCATAAACCCAATATAAAGCAGAAAAATTATGTACACTGACTGCATTTTGAGGTCTTGGTTACTCCAAAATCCTTCTATTGATATTGTGCTACACTCTGAATTAAATTCAAATCCTAAATACTTGGCTCCTTCTTACCATTACATTCACCACTTCTCACACTCCTGTTTCTAAAGTTTCCTATACTAAGCCAAATAAATTTTTATATGAAAGCTGCAGCCTCTCTTCATGACTCCCTTTACCTAGGTTCTTCAAATCTTTCCCTGCTGCCCTTGCTACTAAGGAAGTCAGGGACACTTTCCAATTGCTTTAGATATCAAGTTACTTCTAGTACACTGGAATAAAAGCTTTAAAAAGAGCCAGAGGTACAAACTACAATTTCACAAACTTGAAAGGATACAAGAATATTAAATGTACATCAACCCCCACATCTCTATTACAGGTAAAAATTGACCAACAGTAAACTGGCTTGGCCATCAGTTAACTAATTTCCCTTTTTTAAATTAACTGTTTAACAGTTGGTTACAACACAGATTATACACACCACCTTACAGCCACTTCCCAACAGGGTGAACTAGGACTTCATGATATAACAGGCACAGACAGCAGGGCATCCGCTCAGAATATCATGGGTTCCTAGAACTCAAACCCACTAAATATTATATATTACCAGACTACAAACTTGAGGATGAATCTGATTTTTTTTTTTTTTTTAGTTTAAGAGAAGTTGATTCTGCAGCACTCTTCCTGATCTTTTCCTCCCACCCTTCTTTCTCCGACAAAATAGTTCTATCATCCTCCTCTCAATTCTTTGTCTTCCTTAACTCTTCCCTTTTATTCCCTACATTCACAGGAATTGTATCAAACTGGATGCTTTCCTGATAGTACTTCTAAAGATCTACCTCCCTGTTACTTCTTGGAAACGCACAGGCTTCCTGGCTGCCAGCCTCCTTGATGGACATAGTTCTAAATTACAACCTAAACTGTTATCTTTCACTTTCAGTTTTCCTAGAACACAAACAACTTTCCCTTCCTCCCTTACTCATTTTTATCCTCTTTATGCATCAAACTGGAACTTCTTATCTTCACCTTCCAGGCTGCAGTTCTACCCCTGCCCCACAAAGTTTACATCTCCATCACCTGCCTGATTACAGCCTGTGTTTTGCTAAATACTGTTTCCTTAAAGATGACCTGAAAAGGAGAAAAACACCAGGGTTCTTTTTGCTTCCTTATGATGAAAACTGAACAGGTTCATCAACAGAAACATGATTCCTTTTGGGTTCCCACCTTCTGAGATACCAGGCTATTACAACTCCTGCAATAACAGGCCATCAATGCGGTTTTATTGTTTGTAGGAACAGGTTGCGAGGGCTTCCTGGATGACTCAAAATTATACATGAGGAATCTTAAGTGGAACAGGGTGAAAGTGCTACCTACTCAAATAAAAGCATACAGAGAAAGCAAGTGTAATAAATAGAATTTAAGAGCCAGTAAGCATATTTCCTCTGCTGTAACCGAGTCAAAATACTTTTACGGTTGTACTTCTTAGCAGCACTCCAAAACGCAATTGCCAATCTTTTTCCAGATCACATAACCAGCAATAAAACACACGAGGCTTCGGCCGTCCTCCGGTCCCTCGCGTTCCAAGGCGCTCCCCGCAGGCCCCCGGGCCCTCCCTCTCCCTCTCCCTCTCCCTCCGCCCCGGGCCCGCCGCA